>CM041210.1:22953227-23236654 GCA_023065735.1 Coffea humblotiana
CAGTACTCAAACAAGTGGATAGAACCAAATCTAGACAATCTAATGACAGAGGGAACCGACCAAAAGTACCAACACGGTATATTGCCTTGGACAAGCAACAGACTCCTGGAGTCATCTGAGGACATGGAAGGTAAAAATTTTGAGAACGAAAATTTTCTTAAGGGGGAGGAGAGTGTGAGGACTCGCAAAATTTCTTCTTATTTTCTTAAAATTCCCTTTTATTTTGAATAACTTACTTTATAATAGCTTACTACTCATTTACATCCTCCATAGTTGCAATAAATCATAGAATCAAGAGTTTCATCTTTAGTTTTATAGTTAGCGTAAATTAGGGTTTTTGCATATTTCGATAGTGTGATTACTTGGTGAGGTGTGTGTACTAAATTTGGTGGATAAGAACAAGTATTAAGTAAGAGAAAGTGTGACGCCCTGCCCAACTCTCGTCAGGACTCGATACAATTCCAATCCAAACTTATGGTAAATAACCAATAATAAAAGTCAAAGATATGAAGAAAGTCGCCACCATAAATAAATATTCAATCTTACAACACAAGTTCTCAAAATACATCAACTTTCCCAAAATGTACAACTTCCAAAAAAGTCGTCTAATCAATACATCCAAAATTCTAATCAAAAGAGCTATCAAGCAAGTTTCTCCATAATTCCTTCCATTTCACCTCCTGTTAAGGAAAACAAAATCTAACGGGGTGAGCGGATGCTCGTGAGGCCAAGAACACATGCAAGCACGTATTCAAATAACAATAGCACTAATACAAGAATTAAAACAATACATTCAAGTAGTTCGCAATTAACAATTAAAACACACTTGATAAGATACGGGAGCTCTCAGGAGCTATATTCCACTTGCTCGATCCAGTACCTCTACGAGTTGACACCTCCGTCAACCGGGTAGATTATTAAGTTCGTTAGAACTTCACTTACTCTTCCCGTTCACCATTACACCCCCTACTCCGGGCCCGCACTTCTTTTATATAAAAGCGATACTACTCGAGTATGCTAAGCGAGATCTCTCTAATAGATCAAACTTATAAAATTTTCTCATGGCTCACCAAACTTCACGACCAAACCCATGTCGGCTTGAATCATAAGGTCGGCTGATGAGTTTGGGCGTCCCCCACTATTATAAATTTAAGTCGAGGAGATTCACTCCAATCGACATATGCAACCATCGCATAATTCATTATTGCAACATTTCATTTAATTCACTTAACAATTCACTTCAAGCAATTCAAATACACTTCACTTAAACGAGAACGAGTGGCGATAAAGTACACACTCGACTCGACACTTTTCAAAATACTCAATCAATGAGAACAATTAAACACGTAACAACACTTCATACACTTGACACTCACCAAGTCAAAACAAAAGTGAGTGAGCGAGCAATTAAGCCTTTAGGCATCCGCTTCGAGATTCTCTTGAAGATCTCCTTGAGCGCCTGAACAAATAACAAGTACTTTCACTCACAACCATGTATTAATCAAGAAAGAAGGCCACACTTATTTAGACTAGTCAATGTCTCAAAAGAGAACCTTAATCACTCAAAAATAGAGATTCAAAGTGAGGATTTATTAACACAAGAGAAACTGATTTCCTCCATGAAATCGAGTTTTAAAATGATCAATCAATATCAAAGGATAGGGAAAAAGTTTCCAAAAAACTTATTTCCCATCAAGTCGGAAAATTTCAGTTTTGCGCGTCAAATTTAGAAAATCAGAACTTCCACTCAATAGGTCCAAAAATGGAAAACTTTATACCGTTGGAATCTTGGTTCAGAGTACTAAAAGTTCTTAGGAGACACTTTTCCAAGATTATAGACAGAAAGTACTCATTTTTCAACTCAAAATTTCAGTTCTAAATAGGACAGGTTTGAACCAGTCTTGGTTTTGCAGTCATCTTTGGAAATTCGGCATAATTCACAGAAAATGAATCAGCCCTTGAAATTTGTAGCACAATAAGAGTTCCAAACAAGGTTTTCGAACGACAAAATGGAACTAAATTTGGAGTCTTGAGTATCAAGATATAGCAGTTCAAAGTCGGTAAATTTTCACTACTAAAACAGTGAATTGGCCAGATTTAAAAAGCTATCTTCGTAGCATCATTTTGGATATCGAAAGGTTGTTGAAATAAACACCAAATTTGGTTACACTTAAACTTCTATATGTGAACTACCCCTGTATCAAATTTCACGCAAAAAAATCTAGCGGGAAGGCCGTTAACAAAATGACTAAAGTTCGAAAAATGTTTCAAGGATAATCTGCCTTCTTGCTTTTATCTCTTTTCCAAACATTTTTGCACAATGAAATCAGTCCAAATTCCGATCCATTTTTTTAAACCAAGTCCTAGAAACCTTTAATAAACACTTGATGGTTGATTAACATCAAAATTTTCGAAATAAAACATCCCACAACAAAATAGACCAGTCGGGCCAGCAAGAAGGAAAAGCTTTTGCAGTTCCCTGCTTTATCGCACTTTCAAAATCAGGCCATATCTCACTCAATACAACTTGAAATTGAGAATGGTTGGTGGCGTTGCAAACTAGGTTCAAAATACTGAATTTCATTAGAAGAAAATATTTCCAAAAATCAGTTCACAAGTAGTTCAAATTCAAGCAACAAGTTGCAGCTTCTCATTTGCCTCTCGGACAGATATTCATTAAAGGGCAGCAAAACTTTACCGAATCACTACGGATGACTCAAAATGAACTACCCAGGTGATTTTTATTACTGTTATAAAGCTACAGATGGTGATTTTTGAATGCCGCTAACGGCACTCAATTTCAAACTTTTGTACAGCAAGTTATGTTCGAATGAAGAGGTACTGTTCGACTGCTCAGATTACCATTTCCAGGTTTCTTTCAATTTCGAAAATCCAAGTTTTGTTCAAACCAAATGAAATTATTTTCACAAGGCACTTTGTACACATTATATACAACATATATCACTTCAATTTCACAGCCAAACAACCAACAAAAATTTGAAATTCAAGCAAGATAACCACAGGACAGATTCGACCAGCCTGCACTTCCAACTTTCCTTTGATTTTCCTTCATTTTCTAACCGTATTTCATCTTCAAATAAACACGTAAACAACCATAATCAACTAGTTACACCTCAAGGCAGCTACCTAAAGGCATCATCAAGTCCGCTAGCCTAGTGTTAAAACAAGATAAAATGGGTTTCCTCAAGTCCTCTACCTATTTCATGCTTAGAGTTGTCAAACCCATGAAATCTAAGCTTCATTCTGAAGAAAAATGGAGAGATTGCAAGAGTTGATGGTTACCTCTTTAGTCCTTGAAGAAACCAGAAATTTTCACCACAAAAACCTCCAGGAATTTCCACCAAATGTTATCTTCCTCCAAGCTAAAGTGGTTACACCACTTGAACACTACTTTATTACCTTAATCTGCTTGCTTTTATTTCAGAAAAATCAACCTTAAAATATCCTTAAAGTGGGCCGAAATTCTTGACCAAAATAAGAGGGAAAAGAAGAAAAATTTTGAGACTTAATCTTGCGGCGACACTTGGCGGCAATCCATCCAACTTTGACCAAACCAATTTCCTATCTTCTTATCTTTCTCTTGGCTTCATTTCTTCTTCATTTTCATCATGTTGGCCGAGCTCTAGGGAGAGGAGAAGAGAGAAAAAATTTTCAATTTTTCCAACTTGATATCTTGCTTGATTCTTGAGAAAATTAACGTGAAACTTGAATCCACTCCGATCAATCTTTGGAAAAGCTTGGAGGTGAGCTTGTTGGAACTTTTGGGAGGAAGAAAGTTCTTGTATCACAACTTATTTTGGGGGTTTTGAGGTATTATACTAGAAACCTCTCTTTTTCTTTCTTATTTTGCAATTTAAGCAACACATGGCTTGATTGTGATGGATTTTATGGAAGGTTTCATGGTCTTGCTTATTAGCTTATAATTTTCAGCTAGGGTTTGTAATTTTCAGTTTTGAGTAATATTGTTTATCTTGTATATGATGTTTATGAGTTTGGATAGGGACTTGGGGTAGTGATTAAAGGCATGAATGTTACTTTTAAGCATTCAAACATCAAATTTCAGCAATTGTAGTGATTCTGCCCTGTTTTAGAACCAAACTGACTTGCATATTCCTCCATGATAAAGGCCGAATCAGTTCTTGCTCAAAACATGAAAGTTGTAGGGAATGGAATTAACTATCGACATGCAAATTGTCATCTCAATATGATCACTGTAGCTTATGAAATGACTAAAATATCCCTGACTGCCAAATGCCCTATGTCGTAGGCAGTTTTTTGTTTTCTCTGAGATTTCACATTTTGACCTTGAAAATGCATGAACTGGTATCAATGTATTCATAGGAAATGTAGGTCTCTATTTTAGTTTCGAAACGCCATAAAAGGTACTCCAATCCGATAAGTATAGTTTCAATTGTGACCAAAACGCCCGGAAGATGTCAAACCTGTTTATTTAGCTACTTGTCTTTAAAACTAGTTTCCAACTTTGGTCTTGGTGGTTTTATTGTTAGAATTGACTTGTAATTGGATGATATTAAACCTAGTTGAAGAGCTATTGTATTAAGATTGCTTATGTGTGAATTTGGGCTGAGTTGAGGAAAGAAATGAAGCCTTAAGTGGTTGGAAAATAGCTAAATACAAAGGGCATGCCACCAAAATTTCTATTATTTACTCTTATGAATATTAGTAAGATGTAAGGTTTGATTTTAGGGTTAGTTGGATCTCAAGTTACATATGTATCCTTGAATGCACTTCAATAGTAATATATGAGTTGTTTTTTACCAAGATTTGATATCAACTAAGATGAAAAGTGTTAGTTTATCTCGAAAACTTTGAATTACATTTGCTCACTTCAATTTGGGAGTGGTTGTTCTTTCAACTACTGATTCCTGGAATTTTCTTTCGTAATGTTTTGAATTTGAGAAATGACTCAAGATTTTTCGTGATTTGGAAGTTCAAATGTTATTATTCACTCTAAAACTGTATTTTCATATTTACACTAGTAATTTTTGGATTTTTGAAGGTTCATCGAGATTTTGATTAGTTGAACCATTATACCTTATTTTGACTAATCTAGGTTTCTTTGGTGATCCGGAGTACAATCCGGAATGAAACTTTTGACATTTCTCTTGCTCATATTGGTGAGTGTTCCCCGTGTGTTTGTTACAATAAGTGATTATGTGACTATTTGTGGATGTTTGCTTGAATGTTAAATACTTTCCAAGGATTGTTAAATGGATTTTTCGATGGGCGAGTGTGTACTTTATCGCACTCGACCTAAACCAAAGTCAATTTTCAATGATTGAATGTTATTTGTGCATGAATGTAAGCCTTTTGACTGAACTGGGCCCTTACCCTTCGTTGCCAGTCGACTCGAGCCAGAAGCGGACTCGGTCGGACGGCTGGTGACCCTGGGAATAGTGTTTTGGTATACTCGAGTATGACCACGAAGGTTGGTGGAGAACTGGCCAGTGAATTGGCTAGTGGCGGGAAATGAAATCAATGAATGAATGTCAAGAACACTGGAGGAGTTTTCACTTGTAAATATTTTTTTAATAATTGGAGGAATAAGGAAAATGGTTGGCGAGTAAATGAACGAATGGCTCCACGTGAGCATGTATCCTTTTAATGAGTGTGTTTTCATTGCTTTTATCTGGTGAATGTTTTCTCGATTAATTGTTCTTCAATGAATAATGTCCTTATTTAAATTGCTTGATTACTTGTTTGGGAATCTCACTGGGTTTTTAGCTCATTCCTTTAGTTTTGTTTTCCTTACAGGGGATACGAGCAAGGCGTGAGACTTGTACAGGCTAGCGTAGTCTAGTTTTTTTTGCATTTTACAATTGTACTCGTGCTAGTGCTCAACTAGGGTTGGTTGCACCTGGATTGTAAATACTTTGATATATTTGGGCGTGTATAAGCCTTGTAGCTGGATTTGAGTATCAATGTATATGTTAAGTTTGGAATTGTTGTTTTATTTCTTGTCTATGGTTGTAAGTTCTTTTCTCGAGTTAAACGTGAATGCGTCCTGGCGAGAGTTGGGCAGGCGACTCGCTAAATCCCAGGGTACGCCCTAGGGGTAGGTGGGATCGTCACAGATAATTTCGTCACAAGATGGCTGAAAATCAGCCCTTTTCCTAAAAATTCTGCAGCTTTTCTTCTTTTCTTTTTTTCTATCTATCTGATCTCTCTTTCTCCCTCTTTTCTTTCGTTTTCCTTTCTATTTTCTTCCCGATTATCCCCCAGGTCCTCCCCTCTCCTTTCTTTCTCTTCTCATTTTCTTTCTTTCTTCCCCGAAACCTTTTTCTTCCTTTCCTTCTTGCTCTTTTCACTCCCAGCTTCTCTCCTGCTTTCTTTTTCCTTCCCCTGCTCAAAGCTTTTTTTTCTCTTCTCTTTTTCTTTCTTTCTTCCCGAAACCCTTTTTCTTCCTTTCCTTCTTGCTCTTTTCACTCCCAATTTTCGCTCCTGCTTTCTTTTTCTCTTTTTTGTTTTTTGCCTTTTTCCCTTGCTCGAAGCCTTCTTGATTTCTTTCTTTTCCTATTTCTCTCCTGTTTTCTTTGTCTCTCTGTCGTTTCTCCCTTTCTTGCTCTCCCCATAGTCTCCCTTTCTTTTCCTTGCTCCCCCCACAGATCCTCTTCTTCCTCTTCCTCCCTGGTTTTTTCTTTTTCCTTCCTTCCCCTTGCAACTCCCTCCGAAAACCCTCTCTTTTCTTTCTTTTCTTTTCCTGCTTTTTGCCCGAAGCTTATCCCTTTTCTTTATTCCTTGTTTTCCAGATTTTTCCTTTAACTTCACCTATCCTAGCCACCTAGCCTTTGCATATGTGGTGTGCAAAATGCCAAAACCACATAGCTAATGCTCACCTATCCCACTTAGTTTCTATGCATGCCTTCCACCTATCTCTGCCTTTCCTTTTTATTTTTTTATTTTTCAAAACAAACTGCTAAACTCCTATTTGAAATTGGCTTGCAAATTTTCATTTTATTTGGAAGAAATTGAACTTGAAAAGATTGAAAACAAATTTTTGTGAGATTTTTTCTTTTTTCAGAATATTAATGCAAAAAAAAAATGTTTTTAAAAAGAAAAATGATGAACCTAATTTACTAAAATAAAAATAAAAATAAACACTAACTATCATTTTGCAAACTTAATCAACTAAAATAAGATAAAATAAAAACAAGAATAAATAATAAAAAAAATCTAAAAAATGAATTAAATAAAATTAAAATTTTGGTGTCTACAAATAAATGCAAAAGAAAGATTATAATTTAAACTGGTACAATCCCTAATATGACTGCATGTCTTGCAAGACAAGTAGAGTGGCATACATGTATTCAACCTCTACCTCATACTGAAGTTATAAATAGGGGTCTCTCTACCAAATTAAGGGACATCAGGAAGAGATATCTCACACGCTCAAGATTTTGAAGTTCCAAGCTACAAAGGCCCTGCATCTTCAAGTTCTTTCAAACTTTTCAAATATTAAGACTCGAGTCTTCAAATATCTCATAAGTTCTTCAAATCTTCCCATAATCAAGATTTGAAAGAATCGGTGGTTGATTCAAGAACAAACTACGAAGCCCTTGGATTGGCGTTTGAGAAGAAGAATCGAAGGAATCTCTCTATAAGTTCGAGGAAATCCCAAAGATTATACTCACATATTTTCTTAAATTTATATATTACATATTTGTCGTGTATTTTTCTTGTCGTTTTGCAGACTTGAAATTTTATTCGCGTATAAATTTCTAGCACGCCTAGTGGGACCGTCTCTGCTTTCCATCTCTTCTTTTTGAATATTCAACTACGTGTATCATCGATGATACCAAAGAACAACAAGTCCATGACTGCACGTTCCAAAATTACTGATGCTAAACCTATTCAGGAGGCTGCACATGCTGCCACCAATACTCGTTGCTGTTGGTCCTGTTGGACAAGGAGTATGACGAGAATTTCTATCCAAAGTAGCATGGAAGCTCCATCTGCGTCAACTCCCATCTTTGGTTCAACATCACCAATAAACTATTCTTCCACAATGGGGATCAAAGACGTTCCCGCCTCGATTGAGAAGACTTTTGCCATACTCGAATTTGGATCTGGATCTAAACTTTTTAAACATGATGATGATTCATCAAAGCACTGGATCAGCCTCTTCCCATGAAGCTCTTCAATCAAAGTTTTTTATTGAAGATCCCGCTGCTTCTTCTGCTACAAATACCTGTTATGATGACAAACACTTTAAGTCTCGAAAAACAAGTTTCGAACATATCCAAGATGAAACACATCAAGGACCAAGATGCTCTCATCACCTACTGCTCACCCAGAAAGATCACGCTCCTGAAGGAACCCATATGAACTCTAAGGAGCATCAAGAGCGTGAAATTCCTCATCTAAAGGCAAGGACAAGGTGAAAGCAAATACATGTAACCGCCGAGAGAACTATCCCCGTAGAACAATTGAACGAACTTGTTGAAAACGTGATTAAAGACAAAAAGGAGGGTGGTTCAAAGTCAAGTTTTTGCCTACTCCAAGCCTTAAACTACTAGAATTGACAACCTAGCAATGCCTGCTAGATATCAACCGTCTAAGTTTCAACAGTTCGATGGAAAAGGCAGTCCAATACAACATGTGGCCCATTTCATCGAGACCTGCAATAATGCTGGAACCTATGGTGACTGCTAGTCAAACAGTTTGTTCAGTTTTGAAGGGCAACGCATTTGATTGGTACACTGATCTCACACCGGTCCATCGACAGTTGGGAACCGCTTGAGCAAGAGTTCTTGAATCGCTTCTACAGCACTAGAAGAACCATTAGTATGATTGAGTTGACTAACACTCGGCAATGGAAGGATAAACCTGTGGTCAATTACATCAATAGGTGGAGAAGTTTGAGTTTTAACTGTAAAGATAGACTGTCTGAACCTTCTGCCATAGAAATGTGCATCCAAAGAATGCATTAGAGCTTAAGTTACATTCTACAAGGTATAACGTCTAAACACATTTGAAGAATTGGCTACTCGTGCTCATTATATTGAATTAAACATCACGGACAATGCAACTGACAGGCTTCCTATTCAAGCTCCACAAGTACAACCGACTCGTCAAACCAATGAAAGACAAGAAAATAAAAAAGGGAACAAGCTTCTTTCAAGACTCAGTAATAAAGAATCCATGACAATAAACACAACTCCCATGAAAATTGCTACCAAAGTGAGCCGAAAGGACACTAAAAAGTTAGATTCCTCCCAGAATAACTCAGTAAGAAGACCCATTTTAAAAGAGATGCAAGAAAAAGAATACCCCTTCCTTAAATTTGATTTACAGGGATGTTTGATGATCTTTTCAAGGAGAAACTCCTTGAACTTCCCGACATGAAACGCCCAGAGAAAGCGGGTCAAGTCAATGATCCAAATTATTGCTGTTATCATTGCCTAATTGGTCATCCTCTCACTAAATATTTGTCTTCAAAGACAAAATTATGAAATTAGCCCATCAAGGAAAAATCATTATCGAGGGGGATAAAGAATCGATAAACCAAACAATAATAATATTTGGGTCTGTGTGTTGTCCGATAAAAATTCCATCCACATCAAGCAATGCTCTGTCTGTAAAAAGAAAGCTTGAAAAATCTTCAATTGAAGATGTTATTGAAGATGATAATGAAGGATAAACTTTAGTCACTCGAAAAGGGACTTGCAAGCCAAAGATAAAGAAGTTTATCTTTTTGAAAGACATTAGTTCGACAAAATTAAAGCGACAGGGAAACAACGAAGTGCAATAAAGAAATAAAAAGGAGTGGACGTAACACCAGTTCCTTCAAATCATACGGTCTTCAAG
The DNA here is from genome assembly GCA_023065735.1 of Coffea humblotiana. Classification (NCBI taxonomy): domain Eukaryota; kingdom Viridiplantae; phylum Streptophyta; class Magnoliopsida; order Gentianales; family Rubiaceae; genus Coffea; species Coffea humblotiana. The sequence goes on from CM041210.1 coordinate 22,963,077, forward strand.
AGATTTGACAATCTATCACACTGAGAAAGTTTATGCCAAAGGCATACTTAAGTGATGATGTGACGCCCCCACTTCTTCCAAGGGCGAACCCAAGAATATCGGCGGGACGCCTGCCCAACTCTCGCCAGGACTCGATACCATTCCAATCCAAACTTAAGGTAAGTAACCAAATAATTAAAAAAAATGAACTGAAAACAAAGTCGCTTCCTTATACAAGTGTTCCATCCTACATCACAAGTTTTCAAAATACATCAATTTTTTCAAAATGTACAACTTCCAAAAGTCGTCTAATCAATACAATAAAAATTCTAATCAAAAGAGCTATCAAGTAGGCTTCCCCATAATTCATTCCATCTCAACTCCTGTTAAAGAAAACAAATCTAATGGGGTGAGCGAATGCTCGTGAGGCCAAGAAAACATGCAAAACATGTAGTTCAAATAACAATATCATTTAAGCGAGAAATAAAACTATAACATTCAAGTAATTCACGATTTACAATTAAACACAATTGAGTAGGATATAGGAGCTCTCAATAGCTAATTTCCATTTGTTTGCCAAAATTCAATCCAATACCTCCTCGTGATGGCACTTCGTCACTCGGGTAGGTAATTAAATCCGTAGAACTTCACTTACTCCATTTATGGTTCTGAGTCGACATGAGAGTTACCTCCCACCCGAATCGGTGTGGTACATGCTATCGCTCAGGGAATCGATTATATTTTTTTGGTTCTGAGTTGACATGAGAGGTACCTCCCACCCGAATCGGTATGGGACATACTATCGTTCAGTGGTCGATGAGACATCGCTCCAATCGACTTATACTTTGTTTATGATTCTGAGTCGACATGAGACGTACCTCGCACCCAAATTGGCGTGGTACATACTATCACTCAGGGAATTAAATCCGTAGAATTTCACTTACTCCATTTATAGTTCTGAGTCAGCATGAGAGGTACCTCCCATCGGAATCGGTGTGGTACATGTTATCGCTTAGGGAATCGATTATACGTTTTTGGTTCTGAGTTGACAGGAGAGGTACCTTCCACCCGAATCGGTATGGGACATACTATCGTTCAGTGGTCGATGAGATATCGCTCTAATCGACTTATACTTTGTTTATAGTTCTGAGTCGACATAAGACGTACCTCCCACCCAAATTGGCGTGGTACATACTATCACTCAGTGGTCGATGAGACATTACTCCAATCGACTGAAAATGGTTTAGGGTTCTGAGTCGACATAAGAGGTACCTCCCAACCAAATTGGCGTGGTACATACTATCGCTCAGTGGTCGATGAGACATCGCTCCAATCGACTGAAAATGGTTTAGAGTTCTGAGTCGACATGAGAGGTACCTCCCACTCAAATTGGCGTGGTACATACTATCACTCAGTGGTCGATGAGACATCGCTCCAATCGACTGAAAATGGTTAAGGATTCTGAGTCGACATGAGAGGTACCTCCCACCCGAATCGGTGTGGTACATGCTATTGCTCAGGGAACTGATTATAGCACTGAGACGGTATGAGAGGCATCTCCCACCCAAATTGGTGTGGTACATGCATCTGCTCAAGGCTTACGAGTTAAACATGTTTATGAACAATTACCAATCATATGTATTCCAGTAACAAGTATCGCATAATTAAAAGAAAGAGAGGACGAGGGCGACCCCACGAGTACACACATAAGTCGAGGAGGTTCACTCCACTCGACATCACAACACAAATATGGTTTGTAATATCAACACTTCACTTAATTCACATAGCAATTCACTTCACACAACTCGAATATCAATTCACATAGCACAATTCAATTGTAGCATCACTTAAGGGAGAACAAGTGCGGTAAAGTACACATTCGTCTAAACAATTTCATAATACAAAATTAACAATTAAAGCATTTATCAACAATTCATGCACTTGACACTTACCAATTAAAGTAAGGGAATAAGTGTTCAAACAAGTGTTTAGGCGTCCGTTTCGAGTTCCTCTTGAAGGTCCCCTTGAACGCCTGAGCAAATAACAATTGGCTATAACACACTATTACTTATAAATCCCTAATTAACAAGGGAGATTATACACTTGTACAATCTAAGAAAATATCATGAAAAAGAGCCTTAATTACTCGTAAATCGAGACTCAAGAGTGGGGTTTAATAACACAAGGAAAATTGATTTTCTTCATGAAACCAAATTTAAAACGATCACTCAATATCGAAGGGCAGTGAAGAGTTTCTAAATCTCATTTCCCAACAAGTTGGGAAAAATTCAGTTTTAAGTGTCAACTTTGAAAAATCATATCTTACACTCAGTAGGTCTAAAATTGGAAAACATTATAACACTGAAATCTTGGTTCAAAATACTAAAAATTCCTAGAAGACACCTTTTCAAGATTCTAAATGGAAAACACTCAATTTTCAGCCCCAAGTGGCTGCTATAAGCACACAAGACAGTTTTAGTCTTGTTTTTCGGTAGACTTTTGAAATTCAGCAAACTTCACAGGAAGTGAACTAACCTCTGAAATTCGTACTACAATGAGAGTTCTAAACAAATTTTCAAACACAACAAACGGAACTAAATTCGGAGTTTTGAGTGCCAAAATATAGCAGGTCAAAGTTGGCCCAAAATGAAGACTATTGGTAAATTTTCCAGATTTTGAAGAATAACTTTGGCCTATCATTTGTATATCAAAACAGTCTTAGAATGACCCCAAAATTGGTACAATTCAACTTCCATATGAGAACTACTCCTCTATAAAATTTCATTTGAAAATTCACATGCGAAGGTAGTTGACAAAACTACCAAAATTCAAGAAATTTCGAAGACAAGTCTGTCTTCTTGTTTCCTTTGCCCTTTTCAACATTTGTCCAATGAATTCAACTCCAATTTGGTTCATTGGGGACACTAAGGTCCAGGAAACATCTAATATACATTTGGTAGGTGTTTGACACCAAAATTTTCGAAACAACATGTCCCAAGTCAACTACGCCATTCGGCTAGCAGAAATTATGGTTTTCCAGCTTTGGTACAGTTTGGGACTTGGGTTATATCTCACACAATACAAGTTGAAATTGAGCGTGGTCACTGGAATTGGAAACTAGATTTACAAGTCTAAAATTCATCAGAAGAAATGATTTTGAAATTCAGTTCGCAAATGAGAGAAATTAGAGCTACATGCTGCAGCTCCTAACTTCCTCTCGGTTGGACTAACAGAACAGGGCAGCCGACTTTGATCAATCACTACAGATGGTTCAGTTCAAATTAGAAGGTGCATGATATACCGTTAGAAAAATACGGATGTCTAGTTTTGAATTTCGCTGACAACACTCAATTCCGACGTCCAGACAGAGAGTTATGTTCGTTCAAAGAACACTGCCAGAGGACCACTGTTACACGAATTTCCAGATTTGTTCTTGCCAAAATTCAATTTTTATCCAACCAATTCAACTAATTTTTGTAGAAACTTTCTACACACACTATATAACATATCTACATCTATTTGAAGGTCATTTGAGAACAAAAATTCGAATCAAAGCTTCGAGAAAAACAGGGCAGATTTTCGACCTCTTCATATACAATTTTCCTTTGGTTTTCCTTTCACTTTTCCAACAAATCTTATCTTGTTTATCACATAACTAACATAAACAACGCTTAACATCATCATATCAGTCTTATATCATCAAGGTGGGATTTCATAGAGCCTATTCCAACCATTTAAATCCAACAACAACAATAACAATGAAGCTACAAGCTTCCTAGCAAAGATCAACCCACTCAAGCCAAAGTTAGATGGTTGGATGATTACCTCCTACTCTTTTGAGTGAAATCAGAAATTTTGCACCACTAAATCTCAAGAAAAACCGTGAGAAAGATGTCCTCCACCAAGATTGAGTTGCTCTCCAAGTTGGTTAGGTGTTGTGTGAAAGATTTGAGGTGAAGTTGAGCAAGAATGAAGCAAGGAGGATGATAGGATTTCTCTTCTTCTCCCTTGGAGAATTTCGGCCAGCAAGATGAAGAGGAGAGAGAGGGTGAGCTGATGAGTGAAGCTTCTTGGAGAAGCTTGTGTAGTTTGTGGCCAAAATTCATTCAAAAGTCAACTCTTAATAGTGCACGCACGCGAGCGTTTTGTGTCCGTTTTCTCTCGGGTTTGTTTCACGTGTGCACTAAACCTCTAATGTACTTCCTTTAACATTATAATTATTCACTCTTAGTAGTTTAGAATAAATCTTTTAAATCTCCAATTAACCGCTCCGGTTCAGTATACGTAAACTTCCAATTCGCGCGCGATAAAACGAAATCTAAAATGAATTCTTGTAACGTTAATATAAGTGACTAATACTAGAGTAATTAATCACAAAAATAACTATTTTAAAAATAAAACATGAGTCCTCAAATCTCCAAGACTATTGCACTCTCGAATCGAATATTGTCTCGGAAAACGAGTATTTGCTATTTCTCGCTAAACGAGTCGTAGAAAAATTAAATTCACGAACGGAACGTTTTAAAAATATAAAAGAGACATTTTTGCATACAATGGATAAAAAAAATTATTCGGAGTAAACAGATGAATAAATAATTAATTAAGCTATTAAAATAATATAAAAGTAAGAAAAATACAATCCGGGTCCTCGCATCCTTCCCCTCTTAAAAGAATTTCGTTCTCGAAATTCATACCTTGATCTATGAATAACCCTAAATACTTCTTTCGGTCTCCTCTTCAACTTCCCAAATTACTTTCTCGATTTCATAATCTCTCTATAAAACCTTCATTAGAGAGATTTGCTTGTGTTTTAACTCCTTCACTTTTCGATTAAAATCTTTACCAGTCCCTTTCTCTCGTGACCAATTTTCATCACTCCTACTTCTCCCATTCAAAACTCATGGTTATTGAACTTAACAATCCTTAGGTGCCGTCCATGATCTTATCATAGGTCTAGAGGTGTGGAGCAATAGATTAAATATACATATAAACCGTAAAATCAATTAAAATCAAAGTAAATTTTCATATGTCATAAAAGATCATAATAGTTACACTAAATTATAATAATTTCATCAAATCATTTCAAAAGAAAAGGGGAAACAACAAGATCAAAACGTGCTAAATCGCAATATACAACTAAAGGATGTCATCTCCTATACAAAAGATTATAATCTCTAAAAGTGCCAGTATATGTTAGGGTAAAACTATAATCCCTATTTATCGAGTGGAGTCAGATTTACCCCTACTCGTAGAGTTTCCACGACTTTGATCCCTCTTATAATCATCACTCCTTTTGGCACTCGACTGATTTGCAATGGACTTAACAGGTTGTTGAGAATTTCCTTCTCCCTTAGAAACTCTAGAGCAATTCGAAAACTTATACTCGATACTACCCGCACCTCAGACATTTTCCTTACTTTCTCCAGCACTCGGCTTCAGTGTGGTTAATGTTTCCACAGTATCCACAAGTTACGTGAGGAGTCACGACTTGACCAGTTTGAGATTTTCCTTTTTGTTGATCTCGCCTACTCTGATTTCCTTTTGGCGCGACTTCGTTTGATGGAGTTTCTCTGAGTTTTTCAGGCATTTTCACTCCTCCAACCCCTTTTCCCATTTTAAGGGGTTGGGAAGTCCTCTCAGACTGTTCAGGGGTATCGCTTGGCTTACCCCTCTTTCTAGCATGAAAAGCCTAAGATTAAGATTTAGCATTCTCTACCCTCTGTGCCTTATTCAAGGCATCCGTAAAAGTGGTGATTCGGGCGGCTGTTAGAGATTCTTGGATTTCTACGTTTAATCCTTGAATAAACCTCCTTATCCTTTTGCGCTCCGTGATCACTATCTCAGGGGCAAATTTGGAAAGTCTAGTGAACCGTTCCTCATACTCGATCACACTTAGTAATCCTTGTTTCAACTTAATAAATTCATGCTCCCTCTTTTCTTGTATAATTGACGGGAGGAATTTGACATTAAACTCCCTCTCAAAGTTTACTCAAATTCAAGGAGTTTGTTCTCTTTCCCACTTTGCACTAACAACATTCCACCACGAGCGTGCCGCCCCCTCAAATTGAAAAACTGCAAAATTCACTTGCCTTTTCTCGGTATAATCTAAATCAGCAAAAATATCAACCATCCTGTCAAACCAATTTTCCGCTACCTCGGAATCAGACCCTCCATGAAACTTAGGTAGAGCGAATTTCAAGAATAGCTCTAGGGCTCTATTCTCACCCCTCTCTTGGTTCCTAAGTTGGTTGACTGGTTCAGGTGCTTGGCGCTCAGCTAAGTGCTCGAGAATATCGGTCATGCGGTTAATTAGCCATAGCCACTTAGTCACCCTCTTCGTTCCTAGGATTTTTGTTTGGTCCAGTCGTAGATCCCTCACCTCTCTCGGGAGTGCGGGGCTGCCGAACCCCACGCGCACGTCCCCGTGCACGTACTCGCCGATCCATTTTGCAAGGTTCTAAACGCATAATAAAAGTGAAAAGTATAAGCGCATGAATTGAAAAACATGTACACATTGTAAGAACACTTTAAATCACGGCATAGATATTCGCATAAGCCAGAAGTCCTGTCACATATGTACATACAACTAGCTAATAGTACTATCAAATACAGGTCATAAACAATTAAGTGCCACAAATATAGGAGTACATGCAGGCGAAATACAAAAGGTCTCACAGCGAGCACCATCCCTACTACCCTAGGCAGGATCAAAAAGAAAAACCATAAGCCTAGTTAGGGACAGAACTAGAAGAATTCACGATACCGAGCCACATCATTCGAATGATGATAAATTCCAAATTCCATTCAGAAACCTAAGCTACTATCTAAATTCTTAGCCTAAACTTCCAATGAATACAAGTTTCCTCACTAAATTCAAGGTGAAAGTTCTTATACATGCTAGGGTAATAAGTCAAACCAAAAGAAGTGCAAAAAATGTCTCATTTTCAAGTTCAAAGTGGAGTCCAAAATTGTTCAAATGGTTCAACTTTTCTTCCGAAATTTCGGCAAACAAAATAATGGGAAAAACAAGGTTTCTATCTCTTGAACTCACCAAATGGCCATTTAGATTTCCTAATCTTGACTCACCTTCAACCTAATTTGAAAATTAAAGTCTTACAGTGTTTTGTGAGCAAAAATGGTGCTACAACCTCAAACACCAAGATCACATTGCACTTAATACACAATCAAATCCCACAGTCCGGCATCCTAAACTTTTAAACCTAGGATACACTACAAAGATCTGAAACCTAAACTCTGATACCAACAGTGATTGCCCCACTTCTCCCAAGGGCGAACCCAAGAGTATCGGCGGGACGCCTGCCCAACTCTCGCCAGGACTCGATACCATTCTAATCCAAACTTAAGGGAAGTAACCAAATAATAAAAAAATGAACTGAAAACAAAGTCACTTCCTTATACAAGTGTTCCGTCCTACATCACAAGTTTTCAAAATACATCAATTTTTCCAAAATGTACAACTTTCAAAAGTCGTCTAATCAGTACAACCAAAAATTCTAATCAAAAGAGCCATCAAGTAGGCTTCCCCATAATTCCTTCCATCTCAACTCCTGTTAAAGAAAACAAATCTAATGGGGTGAGCGAATGCTTGTGAGGCCAAGAAAACATGCAAAACATGTAGTTCAAATAACAATATCATTTAAGCGAGAAATAAAACTATAACATTCAAGTAATTCACGATTTACAGTTAAACACATTTGAGTAGGATACAGGAGCTCTCAATAGCTAATTTCCATTTGCTTTGCCAAAGTTCAATCCAATACCTCCTCGTGATGACACTCCGTCACCCGGGTAGGTAATTAAATCCGTAGAACTTCACTTACTCCATTTATGGTTCTGAGTCGACATGAGAGGTACCTCCCACCCGAATCAGTGTGGTACAAGTTATCGCTCAGGGAATCGATTATACATTTTTGATTCTGAGTTGACATGAAAGATGCCTCCCACCCGAATCGGTGTGGTACATACTATAGCTCAGTGGTCGATGAGACATCGCTCCAATCGACTTATACTTTGTTTATAGTTCTGAGTCGACATGAGACGTACCTCGCACCCAAATTGGCGTGGTACATACTATCGCTCAGTGGTCGATGAGTCATCGCTCCAATCGACTGAAAATGGATTAGAGTTCTGAGTCGACATGAGAGGTACCTCCCACCCAAATTGGCGTGGTACATACTATCACTCATTAGTCGATGAGATATCACTCCAATCGACTGAAAATGGTTTAGGGTTCTGAATCGACATGAGAGGTACCTCCCACCCGAATCGGTATGGTACATGCTATCGCCAAGGGAACCGATTATAGCACTGAGATGGTATGAGAAGCACCTCCCACCCAAATTGGTGTGGTACATGCATCCGCTCAAGACTTACGAGTTAGACTTGTTTATGAACAATTACCGATCATATATATTCCAATAACAAGTAGCGCTAATTAAAAGAAAGAGAGGACGAGGGCGTCCCCACGAGTACACACATAAGTCGAGGAGATTCACTCCACTCGACATCACAACACAAATATGGTTTGAATAGCAACACTTCACTTAATTCACATAACAATTCACTTCACACAACTCGAATATCAATTCACATAGCACAATTCAATTGTAACATCACTTAAGGGAGAACGAGTGCGATAAAGTACACACTGGTCTCAACAATTCCATAATACACAATTAACAATTAAAGCATTTAGCAATAATTCAAGCACTTGACACTCACCAATTAAAGTAAGGGAGTAAGTGCTCAAACTAGTGTTTAGGCGACCGCTTTGAGTTCCTCTTGAAGGTCCCTTGAGTGCTTGAGCAAATAACAATTGGCTATAACACACTATTGCTTATAAATCCCTTATTAACAAGGGAGATTGCACACTTGTAAAATCAAAGAAAATATCATGAAAAAGAGCCTTAATTACTCGTAAATCGAGACTCAAGAGTGGGGTTTAATAACACAAGGAAAATTGATTTTCTTCATGAAACCAAATTTAAAACGGTCACTCAATATCGAAAGGCAGTGAAGAGTTTCTAAATCTCATTTCCCAACAAGTTGGGAAAAATTCAATTTTAATTGTCAACTTTGAAAATTCATATCTCGCACTCAATAGGTCTAAAATTTAAAAAATTTATAACTTTGGAATCTTGGTTCAAAATACTAAAAGTTCCTAGAAGACACCTTTCCAAGATTCTAAATGGAAACACTCAATTTTCAGCCCAAAGTGGCTGCTATGAGCACACAAGACAGTTTTAGTCTTGTTTTTCTGCAAACTTTGGAAATTCAGCAAAATTCATAGGAAGTGAACTAGCCTCTGAAATTCATACTACAATGAGAGTTCTAAACAAAGTTTCAAACACAACAAATGTAACTAAATTCAGAGTTTTGAGTGCCAAAATATAGCAGCTCAAAATTGGCCCAAAATGAAGACTATTGGTAAATTTTCCAGATTTTGAAAAATAACTTTGGCCAATCATTTGTATATCCAAACAGTCTTAGAATAACCCCAAAATTGGTACAATTCAACTTCCATATGAGGACTACTCCTCTATCAAATTTCATTTGAAAATTCACGTGGGAATGTAGTTAACAAAACTACCAAAATTCAAGAAATTTCGAAGACAAGTCTGTCTTCTTGTTTCCTTTGCCCTTTTCAAACATTTGTCCAATGAAATCAACTCCAATTTGGTTCATTGGGGACACTAATGTCCAGAAAATATATAATATACATTTGGTAGGTGTTTGACACCAAAATTTCGAAACAACATGTCCCAAGTCAACTAGGCCATTCGGCTAGTAGAAATTAGGGTTTTCTAACTTTGGTACAGTTCGGGAATTGGGCTATATCTCACACAATACAAGTTGAAATTGAGCGTGGTCACTGGCACTAGAAACTAGATTTACAAGTCTACATTTCATCAGAAGAAATAATTTCGAAATTCAGTTTCGCAAATGAGAGAAATTAGAGCTACATTCTGCAGCTCCTAACTTCCTCTCGGTTGGACTAACAGAACAGGGCGGCCGACTTTGATCAATCACTACAGATGGCTCAGTTCAAATTAGAAGGTGCATGATATACCGTTAGAAAAATACGGATGTCTAGTTTTGAATGTCACTGACAGCACTCAATTCCGACGTCCAGACAGAGAGTTATGTTCGTTCAAAGAACACTGCCAGAGGACCACTGTTACACGAATTTCCAGATTTGTTCTTGCCAAAATTCAATTTTTATCCAACCAATTTAGCTAATTTTTTGTAGAAACTTTCTACACACACTATATAACATATCTACATCAATTTCAAGGTCATTTGAGCAACAAAAATTTGAATCAAAGCTTCGATAAAAATAGGGCAGATTTTCGACCTCTTCATATACAATTTTCCTTTGATTTTCCTTTCACTTTTCCAACAAATCTCATCTTGTTTATCACATAACTAACACAAACAACACTTAAATCATCATATCAGTCTTATATCATCAAGGTGGGATTTCATAGAACCCACTCCAACCATTTAAATCCAACAACAACAATAACAATGAAGCTACAAGCTGCCTAGCAAAGATCAACCCACTAAAGCCAAAGGTTAGATGGTTGGACGATTACCTCCTACTCCTTTGAGTGAAATCAGAAATTTTGCACCTCTAAAACCCAAGAAAAACCGTGAGAAAGATGTCCTCCACCAAGATTGAGTTGCTCTCCAAGTTGTTTAGGTGTTGTGTGAAGGATTTGAGGTAAAGTTGTGCAAGAATGGAGCAAGGAGGATGATGGGTTTTTCTCTTCTTCTCCCTTGGAGAATTTCGGCCAAGCAAGATGAAGGAGGAGAGAGAGGAGCTGATGAGTGAAGCTTCTTGGAGAAGCTTGTGTAGTTTGTGGCCAAAAGTCATTTGAAAGTCAACTCTTAATAGTGCGCGCACGCGCGGGTTTTGTGTCCGTTTTCTCTCGGGTTTGTTTCACGTGTGCACTAAACCTCTAATGTACTTCCTTTAACATTATAATTATTCACTCTTAATAGTTTAGAATAAATCTTTTAAATCTCCAATTAACCGCTCCGGTTTGGTATACGTGAACTTCCAATTCGCGCGCGATGAAACGAAACCTAAAAGGAATTCTTGTAACGATAATATAAGTGACTAATACTAGAGTAATTAATCACAAAATAACTATTTTAAGAATAAAACATGAGTCCTCAAATCACCAAAACTATTGCACTCTCGAATCGAATATTGTTTCGGAAAACGAGTATTTGTTATTTCTCGCTAAACGAGCCGTAGAAAAATTAAATTCACGAACGAAACGTTTTAAAAATATAAAAGAGACATTTTTGCATACAATGGATTTTACAATGGATAAAATAAATTATTCGGAGTAAACGGGTGAATAAATAATTAATTAAGCCATTAAAATAATATAAAAGTAAGAAAAATAACAATCCGGGTCCTCGCATCCTTCCCCTCTTAAAAGAATTTCGTTCTCGAAATTCATACCTTGATTATGAATAACCCTAAATACTTCTTTCGGTCTCCTCTTCAACTTCTCCAATTGCTTTCTCGATTCCATTAATCTCTCTATAAAACCTTCATTAGAGAGATTTGCTTGCATTTTAACTCCTTCACTTTTCGATTAAAATCTTTACCAGCCCATTTGCTCTCGTGACCAATTTTCATCACTCCTACTTCTCCCATTCAAAACTCACGGTTATTGAATTTAACTATCCTTAGGTGCCGTCCATGATCTTATCATAGGTCTAGACGTGTGGAAAAATAGATTAAATATACATATAAACCGTAAAATCAATTAAAAGTAAAGTAAATTTTCATAAGTCAAAAACGATCATAATAGTTATACTAAGTTATAATAAGTTCATCAAATCATTTCAAAAGAAAAGGGAAAACAACAAGATCAAAACATGCTAAGTCGCAATATACAACAAAAGGATGTCATCCCCTATACAAAAGATTACAACCTCTAAAAGTGTCAGTCTATGTTAGGGTAAACTACAATCCTTATTTGTCTAGTGGAGTCAAATTTACCCCTACTCGTAGAGTTTCCACGACTTTGATCCCTCTTACAATCATCACTCCTTCTGGCACTCGACTGATTTGCAGTGGACTTAACAGGTTGTTGAAAATTTCTTCTTCCTTAGAAACTCTAGGGCAATTTGAAAACTTATGCTCGGTACTACCGCACCTCAGCCATTTTTCCTGCTTTCTCCAGCACTCAACCTCAGTGTGGTTAATCTTGCCACAGTATCCACAAGTTACGTGAGGAGTCACGGCTTGACCAGTTTTGAGATTTCCCTTTTTGTTGATCTCGCCTACTCTGATTTCCTTTAGGCGCGGCTTCGCTTGATAGAGTTTCTCTGAGTTTTTCAGGCATTTTCACTCCTCCAACCCCTTTTCCCATTTTAAGGGGTTGAGAAGTCCTCTCAGACTGTTCAGGGGTATCGCTTGGCTTACACCTCTTTCTAGCATGAAAAACCTTAGATTGAGACTTAGCATTCTCTACCCTCTGTGCCTTATTCAAGGCATCCGTAAAAGTGATGATCTGGGCGGCTGCTAGAGATTCTTGGATTTCTACGTTTAATTCTTGAATAAACTTCCTTATCCTTTTGCGCTCCGTGATCACTATCTCAGGGGTAAATTTGGAAAGTTTAGTGAACCGCTCCTCATACTCGACTACACTTAGTAATCCTTGTTTCAACTTAATAAAGTCGTGCTCCCTCTTTTCTTATATAATTGACGGGAGGATTTGACATTAAACTCCCTCTCAAAGTTTACTCAAATTCAAGGGGTTTGTTCTCTTTCCCACTTTGTACTAACAACATTCCACCACGAGCGTGCCGCCCCCTCAAATTGAAAAACGGGCAAAATTCACTTTGTTTTTTCGGTATAATCTAAAGCAGCAAAAATATCAACCATCCTGTCAAACCAATTTTCCGCTACCTTGGAATCAGACCCCTCCATGAAACTTAGGTCGAGCGAACTTCAAGAATCACTCTAGGGCTCTATCCTCACCCCTCTCTTTGTTCCTAGGTTGGTTGACTGGTTCAGGTCCTTGGCGCTCAGCTAAGCGCTCGAGAATATCGGTCATGGCGGTTAATGTCGTAGCCACTTGGTCACCCTCTTCGTTCCTAGGGATTTTGTTTTGGTCCAGTTGTAGATCCCTCACCTCTCTCGGGAGTGCGGGGCTACCGAACCCCACGCCCACGCCCACTGCCCCGTGCACGTACTCGCCGATCCATTTTGCAAGGTTCTAAACGCATAATAAAAGTGAAAGTATAAGCGCATGAATTGAAAAACATGTACACATTGCAATAACACTTTAAATCACGGCATAGATATTCGCATAAGCCAGAAGTCCTGTCACATATGTGCATACAACTAGCTAATAGTACTATCAAATACAAGTCATAGGCAACTAAGTGCCACAAATATAGGAGTACATGCAGGCGAAATACAAAAGTCTCACAGCGAGCACCATCCCTACTACCCTAGGCAGGATCAAAAAGAAAAATCATAAGCCTAGTTAGGGACAGAACTAGAAGAATTCACGATACCGAGCCACATCATTCGAATGATGATAAATTCCAAATTCCATTCAGAAGGTTAAGCTAATTTCTAAATTCTTAGCCTAAACTTCCAATGAATACAAGTTTCCTCACTAAATTCAAGGTGAAAGTTCTTATACAGGCTAGGGTAATAAGTCAAACCAAAAGAAGTGCAAAAGATGTCTCATTTTCAAGTTCAAAGTGGAGTCCAAAATTGTTTCAAAATGATTCAACTTTTCTTCCGAAATTTCGGCAAGCAAAATAGTGGGGAAAACAAGGTTTCTTACCCTTGAACTCACCAGATGGCCATTTAGATTTCTTAATCTTGACTCACCTCCAACCTTACTTGAAGATTAAAGTCTTACAGTGTTTTGTGAGCAAAAATGGTGCTACAAACCTCAAACACAAAAATCACATTGCACTTAATACACAATCTAAACTTTTAAACCTAGGATACACTACAAAGATCTGAAATCTAAACTCCGATACCAACTGTAACGCCCCACTTCTCCCAAGGACAAACCCAAGAGTATCGGCGGGACGTCTGCCCAACTCTCGCCAGAACTCGATACCATTCTAATCCAAACTTAAGGTAAGTAACCGAATAATAAAAAAATAAACTGAAAAAAAAGTCGCTTCCTTATACAAGTGTTCTGTCCTACATCACAAGTTTTCAAAATACATCAATTTTTTCAAAATGTACAACTTTCAAAAGTCGTCTAATCAGTACAACCAAAAATTCTAATTAAAAGAGCCATCAAGTAGGCTTCCCCATAATTCCTTCCATCTCAGCTCCTGTTAAGGAAACAAATCTAATGGGGTGAGCGAATGCTCGTGAGGCCAAGAAAACATGCAAAACATGTAGTTCAAAATAACAATATCATTTAAGCGAGAAATAAAACTATAACATTCAAGTAATTCACGATTACAATTAAAACACACTTGAGTAGGATACAGGAGCTCTCCAATAGCTAATTTTCATTTGCTTTGCCAAAGTTCAATCCAATACCTCCTCGTGATGACACTCCGTCACCCGGGTAGGTAATTAAATCCGTAGAACTTCACTTACTCCATTTATGGTTCTGAGTCGACATGAGAGATACCTCCCACCCGAATCAGTGTGGTACAAGCTATCGCTCAGGGAATCGATTATACATTTTTTGTTCTGAGTTGACATGAGAGGTGCCTCCCACCCAAATCGGTGTGGTACATACTATCGCTCCGCGGTCGACGAGATATCGCTCCAATCGACTTATACTTTGTTTATGGTTCTGAGTCGACATGAGACATACCTCCCACCCAAATTGGCGTGGTACATACTATCGCTCAGTGGTCGATGAGACATCGCTCCAATCGACTGAAAATGGTTTAGAGTTCTGAGTCGACATGAGAGGTACCTCCCACCCAAATTGGCGTGGTACATACTATCACTCATTGGTCGATGAGACATCGCTCCAATCGACTGAAAATGGTTTAGGGTTCTGAGTCGACATGAGAGGTAACTCCCACCCGAATCGGTGTGGTACATGCTATTACTCAGGGAACCGATTATAGTACTGAGACGGTATGAGAGACACCTCCCACCCAAATTGGTGTGGTACATGCATCCGCTCAAGGCTTACGAGTTAGATATGTTTATGAACAATTACCGATCATATGTATTCCAAAAACAAGTATCGCATAATTAAAAGAAAGAGAGGACGATGGCGTCCCCACGAGTACACACATAAGTCGAGGAGGTTCACTCCATTCGACATCACAACACAAATATGGTTTGCAATAGTAACACTTCACTTAATTCACATAACAATTCACTTCACACAACTCGAATATCAATTGCACATAGCACAATTCAATTGTAGCATCATTTAAGGGAGAGCGAGTATTGTAAAGTACACACTCGTCTCAACAATTCCATAATACACAATTAACAATTAACGCATTTAGCAACAATTCATGCACTTGACACTCACCAATTAAAGTAAGGGAGTAAGTGCTCAAACAAGTGTTTAGGCGTCCGATTCCCCTTGAGCGCCTGAGCAAATAACAATTGGTTATAACACACTATTACTTATAAATTCCTTATTAACAAGGGAGATTGTACGCTTGTACAATCTAAGAAAATATCATGAAAAAGAGTCTTAATTACTTTTTAAATCGAGACTCAAGAGTGAGGTTTAATAACACAAGGAAAATTGATTTTCTTGATGAAACCAAGTTTAAAACGGTCACTCAATATCGAAGGGCAGTGAAGAGTTTCTAAATCTCATTTCCCAACAAGTTGGGAAAAATTCAATTTTAAGTGTCAACTTTGAAAAATCATATCTTGCACTCAATAGATCCAAAATTGGAAAACTTTATACCGTTGGAATCTTGGTTCAAAATACTAAAAGTTCTTAGAAGATACCTTTCCAAGATTCTAATGAGAAACACTCAATTTTCAGCCCAAAGTGGCTGCTATAAGCACACAAGACAGTTTTAGTCTTGTTTTTCGGCAAACTTTGGAAATTCGGAAAAATTCACAAGAAGTGAACTAGCCTCTGAAATTCATACTACAATGAGAGTTCTAAACAAAGTTTCAAACACAACAAACGGAACTAAATTCGGAGTTTTGAGTGCCAAAATATAGCAGTTCAAAGTTGGCCCAAAATGAAGACTATTGGTAAATTTTCCAGATTTTGAAAAATAACTTTGGCCAATCATTTGTATATCCAAACAGTCTTAGAATGACCCCAAAATTGGTACAATTCAACTTCCATATGAGGACTACTCCTCTATCAAATTTATTTGAAAATTCACATGGGAAGGTAGTTAACAAAACTACCAAAATTCAAGAAATTTTGAAGACAAGTCTGTCTTCTTGTTTCCTTTGCCCTTTTCAAACATTTGTCCAATGAAATCAACTCCAATTTGGTTCATTGGGGACACTAAGGTCCAGGAAACATCTAATATATATTTGGTAGGTGTTTGACCCCAAAATTTTCGAAACAACATGTCCCAAGTCAACTAGGCCATTCGGCTAGCAGAAATTAGAGTTTTCCAACTTTGGTACAGTTCGGGAATTGGGCTATATCTCACTCAATACAACTTGAAATTGAGCGTGGTCGGTGGCATTGGAAACTAGATTCATAACTCTACATTTTATCAGAAGAAATAGTTTTGAAATTCAGTTTGCAAATGAGAGAAATTAGAGCTACAATCTGCAGCTCCTAACTTCCTCTCTGTTGGACTAACCGAACAGGGCAGCCGATTTTGATCAATCACTACAGATGGTTCAGTTCAAATTAGAAGGTGCATGATATACCATTAGAAAAATACGGATGTCTAGTTTTGAATTTCGCTGACAGCACTCAATTCCGACGTCCAGACAGAGAGTTATGTTCGTTCAAAGAACACTGCTAGAGGACCACTGTTACACGAATTTCCAGATTTGTTCTTGCCAAAATTCAATTTTTATCCAACCAATTCAACTAATTTTTTTTACAAACTTTCTACACACACTATATGACATATCTACATCAATTTCAAGGTTCATTTGAGCAACAAAAATTTGAATCAAAGCTTCGATAAAAACAGGGCAGATTTTCGACCTCTTCATATACAATTTTCCTTTGGTTTTCCTTTCACTTTTCCAACAAATCTCATCTTGTTTATCACATAACTAACGTAAACAACACTTAACATCATCATATCAGTCTTATATCATCAAGGTGGGATTTCATAGAGCCCACTCCAACCATTTAAATCCAACAACAACAATAACAATGAAGTTTAGCAAAGGTCAACCTACTAAAGCCAAGGTTAGATGGTTGGATGATTACCTCCTACTCCTTTAAGTGAAATCAGAAATTTTACACCTCTAAAGCCCAAGAAAAACCGTGAGAAAGATGTCCTCCACCAAGATTGAGTTGCTCTTCAAGTTGTTTAGGTGTTGTGTGAAGGATTTGAGGTGAAGTTGTGCAAGAATGGAGCAAGGAGAATAATGGGTTTTCTCTTCTTCTCTCTTGGAGAATTTCGGCCAGCAAGATGAAGAGGAGAGAGAGGGTGAGCTGATGAGTGAAGCTTCTTGGAGAAGCTTGTGTAGTTTGTTGCCTAAATTCATTCGAAAGTCAACTCTTAATAGTGCGCGCACGCGCGCGTTTTGTGTCTGTTTTCTCTCGAGTTTGTTTCACGTGTGCATTAAAACCTCTAATGTACTTCCTTTAACATTATAATTATTCACTCTTAGTAGTTTAGAATAAATCTCTTAAATCTCCAATTAACCGCTCTGATTCGGTATAACGCGAACTTCCAATTCGCGCGCGATAAAATGAAACTTAAAAGGAATTCTTGTAACGATAATATAAGTGACTAATACTAGAGTAATTAATCACAAAAATAACTATTTTAAGAATAAAACATGAATTCTCAAATCTCCAAGACTATTGCACTCTCGAATCGAATATTATCTCAGAAAACGAGTATTTGCTATTTCTTGTTAAACGAGCCGTAGAAAAAATTAAATTCACGAACGGAACGTTTTAAAAATATAAAAGAGACATTTTTGCATACAATGGATTTTACAATGGATAAAATAAATTATTCTGAATAAACGGGTAAATAAATAACTAATTAAGCCATTAAAATAATATAAAAGTAAGAAAAATAAAATTCGGGTCCTCACAGATGATGGTAATGATTTTACTTCTTGTAATGTCATCAAGGTTGAAAATCCTCAAATCACACAAATTGACACTGAATTCGAAGAAAAACTCAAAATCAATGATAAATCACATATAGATTGTGTAGCAACTATCATTTTTTATGATGATGATTTGACAGTTGACTCCAAAATTCACAATCGACTCTTGTTTGTCAGTGCATATGTCCGAGAACAGAAGATGAATCGGATACTCATTGATGGGGAATTTGCTGTCAATATCATGTTCGTACACGTTATGAAAGAACTCGAAATTTCAAACGATGAACTCTCTCAAAATCACCTCATGATCCAAGGATTTAATCAAGGGGACAACAAGCAATTGGTCTTATAAGGTTGAATTGCTTTATTGGCGAGTTATCTTCAAGCGCATTATTTCATGTTATTGACACTAAAACCTCATATAACATGCTATTAGGGAGACCCTGGATTCATGAAAATGAAATTATATCATCTACTCTTTATCAATATTTTAAATATTATCGAGATGATATAGTTAAGAAAGTTACTATGGATGATAAGCCTTTCACTGATGCAGCAACACACTTTACTGATGCCAAATTTTATTTTCAAAAAGAAGAGAAAAAGGAAAGAATTAGTGAGAGAAGAAATTCAAGATTCCAAGAAGCCTGTTTTGTGTTATATCCTAAAATCAAAGAGAAAAGAAGATCGGTCTTCTTTTATAAATTGTAACACATTAAATGTTCCACTCACCAAAATAGAGTCTGTCAAAAGTGAGAAAGTGAACTTGCAAAGATTTATCTGACCTAACAAAGGACCCGCAGTGGAACATTACTCATTACCAACCAATCAGATTCAAGAAGATTTTGATCCAAAATACATATAGGTTTCTTGTTAAGGCGGGCTATGACCCAAGTGAAAAGAATGCATTGGGCAGACTCCCTCCTGAACCAACTAGTGAGAAGACTCATGGATTGACACATACGCAGAAAATATTGAAAAGAAAGAGGTTATAATGTTGGAAGTTCATTAATGGGTCTTGATTATTAACCGTCTTCTCCTGTTCGTATAGTAATCAAAATGGCAAGTTGTAATTACGTGAATGAAGAAATAGAAATCACAAGTCGAAAGAGGTCTGTTTTCGATAGATTAGGAAATAAATCAAAAGCGTACTTCTATATTTGACAGACTTGGCCCGCAATCAAAGAGTTTGAAAACCGCCCATCTATCAGAAATTAGGTAATAAAAAACAAGAGCAGCAATTTGTCAGGGAAAGAAAGTTTCGTTCTAATAAAGAAGAACGGTCCAAGAAAGTGAGTCTCCAATTTCTTCATGCACTATGAAAACATATTTAACGTAAGAATTGAAACCATTTTTGAAGAATAAGGTCAAGAAAGTATTGCTTCTTGCCATCATATTACGATCAATGATCCTGAAGAAGAAGAAGAAGATGCGGATGACGCTCCCCCTGAAATTTGAACAAGAAGGAAAAAATATAATCGATATGCTAAAAGAGATTAACCTTGGCACAAGTAATGAACCTCGCCCAATTTACATAAGTTCTTGTATGACTCCTAAAGAAGAGAAAGAGTATGTTGATTTGTTGTTCTAATTCAAGGATGTCTTTGCTTGAAATTACTCAGAAATGCCTGATTTGGTTTCAAGGATCATTGTTCATAATTTGTCTGTCAAGCGAGGCACAAAACCTATTAAGCAAGTTCAAAAACGCTTTCAACCCGAATTGATTCCTTTGATAGAAAATGAGGTAAATAAATTGATTGAAACTGGATTCATACGAGAAGTAAAATATCCAACATGGATTTTCAAGCATCGTCCCTGTGATGGAAAAGAATGGGCAAATTCGAATTTGTATTGATTTTCGAGACTTAAATGAAATCTGCCCGAAAGATGATTTTTCACTCCCCATCACAGAATTGACAGTAGATGCTACAACAGGATATGAAATACTATTTTTCTCGATGGATCTTCTGGCTACAATCAAATACGCATGGCAGCCGAAGATGAGGAGCTCACTGCCTTTCGCACTCTCAGGGGAATTTATTGTTATAAAGTGATGCCGTTTGGATTGAAAAAATACTAGAGTGACATATCAAAGGGCAATGCAAATAATTTTTGATGATATGCTCCATAGAAATGTGGAGTGTTACATTGATGATCATGTGGTGAAATCAAAGAAGCGAGAAGATCATATTCAAGACCTTCGAAGAGTCTTTCAACGCTTTCGGAGATACCAATTGAAAATGAATCCTTTGAAGTGCACATTCGGAATCGCTTTTGGCAAGTTTCTCGGTTTCGTCATTTATCAACGGGAATAGAGGTTGATCGATCTAAAATTGATGCCATAATAAACATGCCTGAACCGCAAAATATGCATGAACTGAAGAGCCTTCAAGGAAAGTTGGCTTACATCCGGAGGTTTATCTCTAATTTGGCCCGACGATGCCAACCCTTCAATCAAATGATGAAAAAAGGGTACCCTACGAGTAGGATGAAGGGTGTAGAAATGCTTTTACAAGCATTAAAATGTATCTCATGAATCCCCCTATATTAGCTGCGCCAATTCCAGAAAAATCGTTGATCCTCTACATTTTCCCTCAAGAACGGCCGGTTGAGGTCTTACTTGCTCAAAAAAATGATGAAGGTAAGGAGAATGCGCTGTATTATTTGAGTAGGATGATGACATCTAATGAGTTAAATTATTCACCCATCGACAAGTTGTGTTTGACATTTATATTTGCCATTGAAAAGTTGAAACATTATTTTCAAACACACACTGTCCGACTCATATTTAATTCTAATCCCATTAAATATGTCATGACAAAGCCTGTACTGCCTGACCGACTTGCGAGATGGTACCTTCAATTTCAACAATTCGAAATCATTTATGTACCTGCAAAGGCTGTCAAAGGACAAGTGTTAGTAGACTTTCTAGCTGACCATCCCATGCCTGTCGAATAGGAATTGACTAATGAATTCTCTGATGAAGAAGTGTTTATGGTCAAATCTCCATAGTTGATGTATTTCGATGGGGCTGCTTACCGTGATGGAGTTGGTGGGGGAGTCATCTTTTATACCCCTCAAGCAGACATATTGTCGTACTCTTTCACTTTAACACGTCGGTGCTCAAATAATATGGCCGAATATCAGGTGCTAATTCTCGGTCTTGAAATGGCTGTAGACATGAAACAGTTACATTTGAGGGTCTACGGTGATTTTAAATTAATTACAAATCAACTTTTTGGTATTTATAATGTCAAGAAACCTGAATTGATCCCGTATTATAATTATGCAAGACAACTCATGGGATATTTAGATAATGTCTCCATCTAACATGTCCCTAGAAAGTTCAACCAACAAACTGATTTTTTGGCAAGGTTGGCGTCCATGCTCACTCTATCTTCCCATCGAAATTAAATTTTAATATGTCAAAATTGGGTCATACCTCCAATGTTCGATGAAGAAGATAATGGTAGGGAAGAAAATACTTATCACATTTTCGTTCATGAAGTTGAAAAGAAGGATTGGTATCATCGCATCATTGATTACCTTAATCATGGAAAGTTACCAGAAAATTCCAAGAGAAGAGTTGACATACGCCGACGAGCACCACGTTTCATTTATTATAAAGGGACGCTCTATCAAAAATCGTTTGATGGAGTATTTCTACGTTGTTTTGGAGAGGATGAAGCGTTGCAAGCAATAGAAGAAGATCACTCTGGGATATGTGGTGCTCATCAATCTGGTCCTAAACTACACTTTCGCATTAAAAGAATGGGATACTACTGGCCAACGATGGTGAAGGACTGCTTTGATTTTGCTAGAAGATGCCAAACTTGTCAATTTCACGGCAATTTCATCCATCAACCTCCTGAACCATTGCGCCCAACTGTGGCTTCTTGGTCATTTGATGCTTAAGGATTCGATATAGTTGGACCACTCCTAAAGTTTTCCGGTGGACACATCTTCATTTTGTCGGCTACAGATTATTTCTCAAAATGGGTTAAAGCAGTTCCTCTAAGAGAGGTCAAAAAGGAGAATGCAGTAGATTTCATTCGTTTGCACATCATTTATCGGTATGGAGTCTCATGTTATATCATCACCGATAATGATAAACCTTTTTGCAATACAGCAATGAATAGGCTTTGTGAAAAGTTTCAGTTTGAACAATATAATTCTTCCATGTACTACGCTGCTGCAAATGGACTTGCTGAAATATTCAATAAGATCTTATGTAATCTGTTGAAGAAAATTATGGATAAATTGAAAAGAGATTGGCACATTCGAATTGCAGAAACCCTCTGGGCGTATAGAATTACTTTTCGAACTCCCACACAAGCAATTCCATATACGCTTGTTTACGGTGTTGAAACTGTCTTGTCACTTGAGCACCAAATACCTTCGTTAAGGATTGCAATTCAAGAAAGGTTCAGTAAAGAAGATTATGTTCACCTTCGTCTTGAGGAATTAGAAGCACTTGATGAAAAAAGATTGGAAACTCAACAACGAATTGAGTACTATCAAACCCGCCTTTCAAAAACATTCAATAAGCACGTTCGGCCATGTTCTTTTCAAATCGGAGAGTTAGTATTCACCATTCGGAGACTGATCATTCTCGCTCATGGTGAACAAAGAAAACTTACCCCTAAATGGGATGGTCCATATGTTGTCCAAGAGATTTATACAAATGATTCATACAAGTTGGTTGCTGAGGATGGATTAAAGATTGGCCCCATCAACGAAAAATACCTAAAAAGGTACTATGCGTAATCGAAACCGCATGTTGCTCCTGACCCACATGAACTAAAAATGTGGATGGCCACCACAAATGGTGTAGTATATGGTTAAACTGCTAAAACACTCCACCACGTCTAAGGTGGTAAACAAATAGATACTCCTGACCACATGAGATTAAAATATGAATGGCAGGAACTACATGTGACTTGATTCCCTCTGGGGATACGTAGGTAGTCTAAAGGGTAACTTCTAAATTCAGTTATACCACTCCAAACCAAATCCTTTTTCCTTGCAAAAAAAATCTTCTCTTTCTTAAAAAATAAAATACTACATTTGAATTTTTTTATCTTAAAAAAAGGACCGAAGATAAGGAACGAAAAGCATTTTACTATTTATAGAAGATTTATTACATGAAAAAAACGATAAAAAATTTTAGGAAAAAAGAAGGACATGGTGAAAAGTCTAAATGTCAAATTTGTAATCCATTACAACTATTTTACATGATTCGAGTGCGGATTTCATGTCTTCAAGTTCCTTTACAGTATCATCAGTTAAGACGCTAGTATTTTCAATAGAAGAAAGCTCATCATGTGTTTGGGCTATCTCAGTCTGGATCTCTTTGAAAGTTTCATACTTTTGATCGATAGTTGAGCTAATTTCCATGGCTTGTTTCTCCAAATCAATAAGTTCCTGTTGCAGAACTTTCTTCCTGTCTTCGATAGATTGCAACTTTTCCTCAAAATTTTGCAGATGACAAGTTAGTTCTTCTTCCTTTGCCTTGGCTCTCCCGAGTTGGGCAGCCGCTTTGGAATGGAGTTTTGCATGTGTTTCTATACTCATCTTTTTCCATAATGAAGATGCCAAAATATCATATGTCTCTACCTTGGCAAACAATTCTATCTAATGGCCTTTTCCGTCCTTGTGATTTCCATAATAATTTCCTTTGCACACTCTTTCAAAGAAGAGATCTGCTCAATAGGAGTGTCAAGAATCTACCTGTGAAAATCCATCCACAAACTCTGCAAGTATTTTCTTCGATGCGTTTGGATCAATTTTTGCCCATGAAATTTTGAAACCAATGCTATGTTAGGCCTCTTTCGGATCTCGTGCGAACTATTCGGTTCTTTCTTATGCATTGATAAGGTACATCCACTGGTGACATATTGTTTTGGAATGCTGATGACGACTTCATTACCTTTCTTGTTTGAAATTGCACCATCAGATTCAAATTCAGTTGGTGAACTATTGCCAACATCTTCTTGGCGAAACTCAAGAAAAGGGGGCTGACACAAAAATAAAATAAATAAATAAATAAAAATAATAAAAACAAAACAAAAAGCAAAACAAAAAGTTACAAAAAAAAAAAGAAAAAATTTGAAAAGATGATATAAGCTTAATTACCTTAAGTGGTGATACTCCAACTAATAATGATATAAAGAAAGTCTTCTCCAAATCAGAAGATGTCATCTTCTTTGATCGATTCCAATGACGATCTTGACTGCTACTACCGCTTGCCAATGAATGGGTTCCTCCTTAGGTAGATCTGGTGCCCTGAACTTGAGTTTCTTCCTTTTCGATAGCCTTGATAGAATCGTGATCATCTAACATTTCAATTTCAGTATTTTCTCCCATGGACGTTATAGTTAAAGATTGTGAAATTTTTTATGACGTCTTCTTTATTAGAATCACTAGTTTTGTCTCTTTGATGGCCCATTGAAAATCTTTTTGAAAACTTATTTTTCGTGATAATACTTTTCAAGCGAGTATTAGTGATTTTGTTCTTCTGCAAGATAGATGCAGTAAGACCCGTTCCAATATCTATAGTTTCATTGTGATGCACTGGCTCATTGACAGAGGTAATCTTGCTCTTCTTTGATGACTACTGGGGGATCTTAACAGTAAATTTAAAGGAAGAGACGCTATTTGACCATATTGACCACCAGGCATCATAGTCTTTTGTAATCAATAGATGCTTTGTATGCATAAGTATAGTCACCCGAGATCGCATCTGCGTGCGAACTGAGGAGTCCCACAATTGAATAGTATCACCCAAAGTATAAGTGTGAGTAATCTCTTTCAAATTATTTGGACTATTCTGACAGAAGCTGAATTGTCTACTAAATCTACAAGGTTTATATCTTTCAATAATAAAGATATTGTCCTTACGTAGAGTTAAGTGGCAAGACCGTTGACTGATAAAGTAGCTTATAAGTCTTGATGATAAGAATCCATCGTCGATCAACACTTTTTCTTCATTCTCAGTCCAACACAATTTGGAAAGTATCAAGGGATTCACTTCTTTGAAGATTTCCTCAACTTCTGATTTACCATAAAATATTGTCATTTTCTCACCACTAATTCTTGTCATACGCGCGTGGTGGCTATTCACTTAATTATTCTCATAATATACGTCAAAGTATTGGTCAATCCAAGTATAAATATAATGGATTGGAAAAGTTACCCCATATTCTCTAAGGTTAGGGGCGTAGACGATCTCCCTCGACTCATGATATATGCTCGCAAGGACGGAAATTGCAAGGCAAAATTTTTTTCCTGTGGCCATTAAGCATACAACCTTGAAAACACTTGGACGGATGCGATCGACCTTTTTGCTTGGCAAAAGAAATTTGCAAATCCAACACGTTATAAATGCCACAATATAGGTTTCCTTTCTCAGGGACCCTGATATATCCAATGTATCAAAAGAGATGTTGAAATCTTTCGTATCAACAAGGTCATGAGGTTCTACGTTTCCAAAAGGATTATAGGTCATTTTTTGTTTAGATATGGTCTTTCTTCTATTCGCCCTGTTCAGAGGAACCCTATATCTAGCCTCTCCATTGAACCAGAAACGGATCTAGTTTTTCATCCACATTCCTTGGTCATTCGTCCAAAGGTGATAGTAAAAGGAAAAGAGATGCCTGCAACTCTCAGGGAGAAGTGGCTTCCCTTCTTTGTCACAAGTAAGAAGTTCCTGAGCTGAAAGAACAATTTCATCAAAGAACGAGCCATCGATTGAAAGGCCACCAAGTCGATAAAGGTCCCAAAGTGTGATGGACAACTCCCCAATAGGCGTATGGAGTGTATTTGTCGAGGGACATCAATATTTGAAGAAAGCTTGCAAGATATTTTCACAGCGTTCGTAGGAGAATCTCGACATGTAAAAGGCTTCAAATATGCCGGCACGTGTGAGCACCTCTTTATATTTTCCAAGAATGTCCTCGACCCATTCCCAATAATGAGAAGTGAAGCACGCCTCATCAAAGAAGGACGAAGGAATCTTCCATGTAGTTTTGTCAACATTGAATCCCACGAATGGAAGAGTGAATTTGGCTATTTCTGGATCTCCATTGTGAAACGATGAATTTAACACAACCACTTCCTCTTCCCTCAACGCGGTGGAGAAAGTCAATGATGCTATAACTTCTTTAGTCCACTTGCTAGTCCAATCATCAAGATGAAAACATCCTTCAAGAGGTATAAAAGGCTCAGCAAATGTGCCGATTGCTGGCTTATTCACATATAATGACAAACTCTTTGATTGAGATCGTCCCCATTCATCCGTCAATGAGATATGTGGTAAATGAGATATGTGGTAGTGGTGTGGCATAGTCTTTAATTTGCATGGTTGCTGAAATTTCGTAAAAAAAAAATCAGGTGTTGAAAAGAAATTCTCACAAAATTTTGGTAATTAGATTACCTAAGTGATTGTCTTTTGTCGAGACCTTGAATCCAATTCCCAAACACATCGATAGCTTTCTGCAAGAAGGCTAGCCTACAATGTTGAAGTCAAGAACATTAACGAGTAATATTTATTTGATGGGAAATAAGTGAGCCAAATATGACATTGAAGATTGGACTCGAATTGAAATCACGTTACAAGCTAATTAGAAGGCTATAAATTCAAGACGCAACAAGCATAGTAGGCAAACTCGAAATATTAGTCACGTTCAATGCGGGTTTGCAAGTATTAGTCATACTGAATGCGGCAAAGCACAAATTCCAAGAAGTGTTTAGATGCGACAAAGTGCATGCAGACTCCAAGTATTAGTCACATTCAAAGTAGTAAAGTGAATTAAAATAAGTATGCAAGCCATTAATATAAGAACGTGTGAATATCTATGAACAAGGATTTGGGATTATTACTTCCAAACTGCAGTGGTAGCAACAACTAAACTCTGCAACGGCTCATGTCCGATGGTGTATCAATTTGAAAATTACACAAGGGGAGCGGTCTACAAAGGACAAGCGGCGGTCAATTGATAATACCAGTGTGGAAAAAAAAGGGGAAGAAAGAGTTGGCTCTTGTTTTGATTGAAAGAAAATTGATGGCTCGGTCCTAAGTATTTATAGTGGATGTGTACCCCACATTCAAGGAGAATTCAAGTTGAAGAAAGTTCTAATTTGAATCGAAATGAAATTCTTCTCCTACGGAAATTCAATTAACAAGCTTGGGGATTGGTCTGTCCAAACATAGTTTTCTCTTGAAAGTTGACCTCTTATACATATGAGTCATCACCGAAACATCTCCCAATTTCCCAGGGATTGAATTTGATTGAATTCGCAAAGGAAAAGAATTCTTGTGCACATGGTATACTAGCAAAAGGAAAGCTACAGGCAGGATAGTGGATGTAAAGCTTCAAAATGAAGTTAATTCGGCCTTGAAAATTGAAAGTACTAATACATTCAATTATCATTCCATGTTATCAATTAAGGGCCATGACCAGTTTCACGGAGCTTCATATATTTACGGACTTTGGTTGGAGATTAATGTTGTCTTGATCCTAGGACAATCAAATTAAGTTGGAAAAAAAAATGTCGAAACTCGTTCACTCAAATCTTGCTTCAATTTTTTTTAGCATTCATGAACAAGTTTCGAGGGGGTATTTATAAACAATGGAATTTTAATTAATTCTTAAAATTACCATTGGTATATAAATTATTTCTATGACTTATTTTCATCCAATTGGATATTGCCATGTGTCACGTACACTTGGAAAATTGGTTATTAAATGGTCAATTATATTTCGCCACCTGTTAAGTTGAGGTGTTCCAATCAATTGAAATTGTTGGGATATCTCCATCAACCAAATTATGCCATGTCACATGTCTCTATAGCTTGGCAAAATTATGGATAAATATTTAAATATTTATTTCTTGATAAAGAAATAATATTTAGGGTTATTTAATCCATGTAGATGACTTATATACTACGATAGCTTGTCCAACCAAATGGCGCCACATCATATGTCTCTACCAGTTTGGCCAAGCAAGGAACCACTCATTGATATTATCTCTTTATTAATAAATGCTAAAAGAAGAAATAATATTTAAACTGGTACAGTCCTAATATGACTGCATGTCTTGCAAGACAAGTAGAGTAGCATACATGTGTTCAACCTCTACCTCATACTGTAGCTATAAATAGGGGTCTCTCTACCAATTAAGGGACATCAGGAAGAGATATCTCACATGCTCAAGATTTTGAAGTTCCAAACTACAAAGGCCTGCATCTTCAAGTTCTTCAAACTTTCCAGATATTAAGACTCAAGTCTTCAAATATCTCCTAAGTTCTTCAAATCTTCCATATCAAGATTTGAAGGAATCGGTGGTTGATCCAAGAACAAGCTGCGAAGCCCTTGGATTGGCGTTTGAGGAGAAGAATCGAAGGAATCTCTCTATAAGTTCAAGAAAATCCCAGAAATTGTACTCGCATATTTTCCTAAATTTATATATTACATATTTATCGTGTATTTTTCTTGTAGTTTTGCAGACTTGAAATTTTATCGCGTACAATTTGAAGCATTAATCGTGTTAGTAAAAACTATCTCAATACTCAATTTATGGTAAGACATATTAAAATACTTAAAATTTATGTGCGAACTATGGTCGAATTTCTCATATCCAAAATAATATGTTTGACAACCCATAAGGAAAATGTTTAATTATTTTGAAGATCTTTAGACTTGCACAAATTTAGAAGGATGAGTGTATTTGAAAATATATAAGTCATGAAATGGTGTTCCCTTTTTCTCATATTACTTGTTTATTATTATTGTTATTATTATTATTATTATTATTATTTATTTTTGTATATATAGACATAAAATATATATTATTTTTTTCATTTATTTATTTATTTATTTTAAAAAGTTATACTTCAGAGCAATTAACTAAGGACTATAGTATTTGAAATTTGAAAATGCATCATGCATTTATTTCCATGAATTGAATGGATGAACACTAAATCTTATAAGAAATCTCGAAGAATAGCATTCATCAACTTGAAAACATAAGGATATTCACTATCAACAACAATGCTACCTATAAAAAATACTCCTAACTCTATTTATTTCAATCTCTACTAATAATTTATTCCTAACGGAACTCCTATGATGTTAAAGATGCCGTGAATCACTATGGGTCCACTATGTCTTCAAAATCCTCTTTCTCTCCTTGTTCAGTCTGACAGTTTGCATCATCGCCTAAATCTCCCTCCATGGGTATCTCTTGCTCCACTACCATAGCATTTCCATTCTCACTGTTATCTTTATCTTTAGTAGCCAACCGAAAAGTATCCATATCTAGGACATCCTCAACACCATCCCCTCAACAGCATGGAAATAATTCCTTTTCTTCATATATTTAGCCCTCAACACCTGATATGCTGTGTCTTTCTCGATGATTTGGCTATTTCTCTCATTAGCCAGACGTTCCCAATAACTAGTCTCGAACATCAAGGTCTCAATATCTATTCTTAATTGGATACCTTCAATTATCAGATTTTGAACTTCCAGCTCTAAATCTTCAGTCATATTCTTCATATTTGCAACATCATTCTTCAGTTTTTTCATTATACGTCCCATCAGTCCTTTTACTTTCTCTATCTCAGTGTTCACACCTCGCAGTCTCTTGATCTCCTCACGTAGGGCATCAATCATTTTCTTCTGGATAAGTATCTCATGATTTTTGTCCTTAAGCATCCCTTTTAATTTCTTAACTAAATCTCTTGCAGCATCCTCCATCTTTTGAGCAGTATTCATCCAAACTACAAGCAACCTCCAGATATCCTACCTTGACTCTTCAAGTTGCCTAGCTCTGATCTTCATGGATTCATTCTCTTTCCATAAGTACTTGATATCACATCCTGTCACTCCTACTGGGCAGTTGCATTCCTCTCCTAGGCTATGAGGTATCTCTTCTTGGGCTATTGTATTGACTCTCTCAGGTTCGCTTGCTCCTTCATCTGATTTGACAATTATCTTTTCAATCTCCGCCAATATGTGCTTCACTATAGGACATCTGTCACCATCAGCCATGACCTACAAAAGGAAACAAATACCACAAATTCTATCAGTACACTTTCAACTTAAAGTACATATACGGCCATAAACTGATCACTACCATAATAAAAAATAATCTTTAATCATAATTGTTTCAACTTGATATGTACATAGCATTACCCTAAACATTTCAACTTAATATATCGACTACCAAAAACCATAATGATCATTGTCCTTGTACACATTTTGTCCCCACTTATAACTAATTACTCTAATATTGCCAATGTGACTGAAGTCTCTTATTTCTCTTAAAATTTTTTCTATCTAACTTATTCTAATTCCTAAAATCATTAATACCTCAAACATTATCCTACATACTTCCAAATCATACAACCTAGGCTCTAATACCATTAAATGTCAAGCCCCAAATTCGGATTCCTAGATCGAGTTTGCAACGTGGCACGCCATACTCATGAGGCCTTACTCCCATGAATACAAGGCATCATGACCATAGATTATAAATTTCAATAAAATTTAAAATTTACAATTACTAAATAAATACACAGTTCACCAAATACATCTACAAAATACTTTGCTCTAATTTCTTAGAATTTAAACATCTTCCCATTCATCTCTCTTTCTTGTCTTCTAAACATACACGATCTGTCTTTCTTGATCTGTAAGAAAAATAATGAGATATGGGTTGAGTGATGTATGCCTAATAGATAGTATTTACTCCTCTACCATATCATGTAACTATATAATACTGTATATATTTACAAATTTAGTCACACCATTCCACATATGTACATCAAATAAAAACATTTGGCATCATTTCATATATTACATAAGCATATTTCATTAAAGGTGAGTGGCATATATATAAGTGGCATCCATTGAACATGGCACTAAGCCCACAAATTCTAGAAGTGGCTCCATCTAACGTGGCATGGAAACACATACATGACATGATCACATTCATAGAAAATTCTTGAAAATCATAAAATATATCAATCATGTCATCTCATTTCATAAAACAGAACTCATAAATAAGTACATGCAATATCATACTTCTAAGTACTCAGTCTAGATATTAAATCCTTTCTAAGAAGGCGATCAAGGCATTCCGCGTCAACCCCTTGACCACATAACATAACATAACATAGGTCAATCGATGGGGCACAATGACTACCATGACCATCATAATCGATTAAGCATTTTCCTTGATCTTCACTTGGACATCATACATGACAGGACTATAACCCCTATCGTTTATTTCATAACTGTTCAGATCTCATTTCATACATCACATTTATTTTCTTTCATTCTATGATAATATACCACTCATTTCATATTTCATAGTATAGCAAAACATTTAAAATAGGCATATATGGTTCATTTTACATGTATCAAAATAAAGCATTCAATTGAGAAAATTCTTATTTAGCATTTCGAAAATACAAAGGTGTAAACACCACCTACCTCAAACTACTTAATTTAAGAGATCATTAACGTGTCATTGAATTCGTCTCCAACCTATAATTAGTGACACATATACCTTAATTAGCTTATTTGTCCTATTCTTAAAGTGTTCATTTCTATCTTGGATAACCTTAGAAAACATGTCTGAACTTTTAGAAAAAGTAAGTGACAAGTTTTCTAAAATGGAATGTTTCCTTTTTCAACAAGTTTCCTAATTTAGAAAGTTTCCCTATTTAGAAGGTTTTTCATTTTATAAAAAAGGCCCCTTAACTTGGTTATCCATAAAATGGGTATTATTTATTTATTATTCATTCATTCATTCATTATTTATTTATTTATGTATATAGCTTATTCATGTATTTATATATTCCCTTCGTCCCATTGAAAGTGTCATATATTCCTTTTTTGGCTATCCCAAAATATTTGTTATGTTTAACATTTCTAACTACTTTATAATATGAAATTTCCCTTATACCCTTCATTAATGATGCATAAAGACAAATATGGTAGGATTGCTTTCTACTTTTTACTTTGACCAGCACATAATTAAGGGCAAAAGTGGAACAAAAGAAAAAACTTTTTGATAGAATGTACTATGCATAAAAAACACATTTCCCCAAACATTACTAAATATATGGGATGAAGGGAGTATTTAACTTATTTACTTATTGGTTTTAATAATTATTGAATTTATTTATTTTATTTAATATTTATATATATATGTATATATCAATTAATTAATTATTTATTTATTTATTTAATTGTTTATTTTTTTATAGAAATGGGCTGCGTTAGTTTAATATTTAATTTAAATTTGGGTTTGATCTTAAAATTTATGCATCCTACTATAAAATGTATTTCTTTTTACACAATTGGATTTAAAGAATACTTTGAACATTTGATATTATTATTGAGTTTAATTATCAAAATTTTGATTATTATAATAACATTTGGATTTTAAAACTTTTTAAAAATATATAAGAATTGGACCCTTAGATTCCATGATTAAAGGTAAGGCTTGTTTGGAAATACTTTATTCTTGTTTTTAAGTTTAATAAAACAAGTCCATTGTATTTATTTGGACAAGTTTAATAAGTCCAAAAAATTGTTTCCTAAATAAATTGGTTGGTGCATTATCAGTTTTAAAAGAAATGACCTGAAGTTTACCTAAAGCCCAATTCCTTTTGGCCCAAATGAGTATTTAGTTCTAATTAACCTTGAGCCTAAAGACTTAAATGTGCAAGCCTAAAGACTCATTTTCCCCAAATCTTCCGACCGTTTATCCAAAAGTTTGACCCATATTTACTAAAAACCCAACCCATAGGTGAAATGGGTCATCTTATCTAACATCCCCAAATCAACCAAAATCGAACTATCAAACCCTAAAACACAAACACTAGCACCAATTGCTTCCATCAACCATCATCACCATCATTGCCATCATTTCTATCAACGTCACCATCATCATTTCTAGTAGCTCTCCTAGAGAAACAGCAACAGCAGCGGCTGTGCGCTGCTCTGCTACTTTTTGTTGCTGCAGCTTTAATAGCAAAGGCCGGCGACTTGGACGGTGGAGGAGACCCTCTTACATCGAAGCACTCCTACTCCTTTTTTTACAAAACACCCCACAGATTTCATTCACTTCAACTAAGGCCAGAAATAGTGTTTTTCCTACCTGAATTAGTCTAGAATTCACAAAACTAGCCTAGGAAAGTTTTCCTTATTATTCTAAGAAAATTTGAGTGGAGGAAAGTAATAATCATTGCCATAATTCATCCATTCTTCTGTAAATATAAACATGAAAGGAGATATATATGATAATAAATTATTGATACATGTAAACAAAATAATTTTTAATTTGTTGAAAAATTACTTGGTTAAAGCATAGTACCGAGATTCCTTGAAAATTGTCTTTATTTCTTCCTTCTCTCACACTGAAGTATTTCTTTAGTTTGGTAAAAGTTTCTGAGGTACGTTATCAAAAAGAGAGAAAACAAAAGGAAAGGTCACGTTAATTGGTTTGGAGGAGGTAGTTTTATGAAGTTGGTTATTTGATCTTCAGGGCATGATTTAAGTAACTATCCATTATTTGGTAGTGGTTGAATAAGAATAGGTTACTAGGGTAAATTATCCATTAGGTAAATAACTTATTAGTTTGTTGTTTTGGTAAATTAGCATTATTAATTAATAAAATAAATTTCATTATACAAAAAATTAAGAAAAAATGTGGGGTTTCACATTTGTCAGAGTCTCTTGTATACAACCTCTCACTCACCACCTCCACACATGCACACTGGTAGACCAGTAATTCTAAAATCGGTAAGACTATAGATAAGAACTTACATAAAAATAAAGCCAGTTTCTATGACTACACCATCGATCTTGACTGAAAAAGGAAAAATATAGAAAGAGTTTATTAAAAGGAAAAAGGTTTACAAGGAAAAATTGCAGCAAGGGGTGCTAATTTAAGGGTTCTAAAACTTAAAGATATCAACAAAATCAAGAAATTTATAGAAAGTATGCTACCCAAATTCGAGCTCTTGGTGTTAGAGCTCTATTGACGATTGACGCTTAGAATAGAAGTTGATGTGTTTTCAGTAGAGCAATGGAGTGTTCTGTTTTGATACTCAAACACAATGGAGCAAATGGTAGAGTGAAGAAGAGTTGATGTGTTTTTTATCCTATTAGATATTAAAATGACTATGCTTTACTTACAACTAGTTTGGGAGATGTGATTTGATAAGAAAGAAAATTAAGTGTGAGAATGGGAAACTTTTTTGTTGTTTACAACATTGATTATCCCAAAAATTGAAAATATTTCATCTGATTTGAAAATATTTCTTTTGACAAAACTTTTTGCCCATTTTTGGACTAATTTAGACGGAAAGCTGAGAAAGTCTAGTAAATTTTTCTAAGTACCAATTCTATACTTAAATCATAATTGGACAAAATTTTAATAACATATATATCCAAAATTATTCTCTTTCTTTCCAAATTCGCAAACAACATCAAAATCACTTTTTTCTTCTTTTGTCTTTTCTTTTCTTTCATAACTTAAGTTTTCTCTTTCTTTCTTTTCTATGCTATACTCCCAAACTAGTTGATAAAGTCTGAAACCTACCTAAACCCCCCCTCCCCCAAAAAAAAAAAGAGGGAAACTTTAAGTTGGAGGGACGTCCAACCAAATGAAAAGAGGGAAACCTTAAATTGGATTTGGAGGGAAGAAATTCTCATTGGCACCAAACTTTTTCTTACCTATGAAGTCTTAAAACAAATGAGAAATAAAAAGTGATCTTTTGTTTAATTTATAATAGTAATTAGATAAATTTAAATTTATTTCAAGTAGTTCAAAAAAATATTTCACAAATTTAATATTAATTCACCCTTTAAATTGAACTTTTCTAAAATAGTAGTGCTAATGGATAGAGTTTTCATGACAAAAGGGACGACTTTGCATGACAAGTTGGAGCTGCTATCCTAGTTAGGAC
Source organism: Coffea humblotiana (assembly GCA_023065735.1). Classification (NCBI taxonomy): domain Eukaryota; kingdom Viridiplantae; phylum Streptophyta; class Magnoliopsida; order Gentianales; family Rubiaceae; genus Coffea; species Coffea humblotiana. The sequence goes on from CM041210.1 coordinate 22,998,284, forward strand.
ACCATTCCTGACAATAGAAAGGCCTTTGTCATAACAGAACATATTTTTCCTGTCAAACAGAAAATTGTCATATATAACTGACTTTTCATGACAAACTACGCCGTCGTCGTAAAAACTTTGTCACAAAAAAGTCTTTTTTTTTTGTGGTGATCTCACATAGTTTAAAGTAAACGGTTCATGCTCTATGTTTTTAAATTGAATTTTCTGAACTTTATTGTTTTAAAGCTTGTTTGTTTAAGAAAATCCTGGTATGAGTATGTTTATGTTCTGTTTCTTCCATTATGAAATAATATGGCTCTATTAAGTGTTTGAAATGTTTTTCCAATTATATATTTACATAAATTTTTTGTTACCAGATTACTGTTGATGGGACCAGTCCCAACCGCCTATGATATGAACATATGACCGACCTAATTGGGTGAGCAACTAAGATCCCATGACCCTTCTAGCTGGACAAGCATTCGGGATTGGATATCTTAGTGATCATTGAAGGCTGTGTTTTATCTTGAACTTAGTAATGATACAGATTTTGTATCAATGTGAAAAAGAATTTGATATGTATTGGATTTGTTGATTACATGCTATTGATAGAATGCCAATATTATTTAGAAAGAATTATGCTATGCAAGCGTAATTAGGTCGAAAGAGGAGCATATAAACTACGTATTTTGCAAATTGTGGCTCATGCCTTTCGTTAATATTCGTAGAGTTAAATCTTTTCTTGCGTGATGCGGATAGGATGAGTTTGTTTGTTTGTCTTTTTTTTTTTTGACTTTCAAACCGTGGGTTCTATTATATGCAAGATTTTTTGATTGATTGAAAAAGTAAATAAGAGGCATTGGTCTATAATTTTATAACCTTCAATTTAGGTTGGATAGTTAGGATATCATTTGGTTGTATTCGAATTTTAAATGTTGGAATTTTCTCCATTTATGTTTCAATTTGTAAGTTGAAAGTTTTAGATCACTTTGGTGTTCATACGCCTTGTGCTCTTGTCGATCTGAGGCTTGACAACTATTGTATTTTCTTGTTCTTTTTATACTCCTTAACATGAAGTGGTTGGTTGCTTAATTGTTATATAGAATTACAATTGAAGCATTGGACTTTTGGTTATCCTCAAGTTGTATATTTCTTGGGAGTCAATCTAAATTATAATTTTTTTTTGGTTTCTTAATTTTGGGTTCACTTTGTCATATTTCAAATTATTTTCTACTTTGAGAAAATTATAATCTATGATTGGTTGACGAGGTTCACCCAGAACTCTAATTTTATTTAATAACTTCCTCCTTAGTTGTAAGTATATAGGTCGTTTTATAGTACAAGGAAGTTAAGGTCAATCGCTCAAGGAGCACTCATAATTACTAGAACTTTATCCTACTTTATTATCTAGACAAGCAATAATAATAAGAATTGAAAGCTACTTTAGATACTAATGTGTAACAGCTATAAGTTTAAGGGATGAACTCAACTAACACACAAGCTCTAAGGTATAAAATCAACCAAGTGTTCTTATCTGTAGTTCAAATGAGTGATAAATGCTATACTACTTGTCTTGCTAAGGGCTCATTCACAAATGGTATCAAAAACTCGCTTTCATGACTAATCGAGTGTCTCTTGTACATGCATTTCCCAACTTTCATGGTGAAACAACAAGCATGGTGTCATTAAATTCAAGAATGTACTAAAATCCACTTAGTTTCAACACTAATTTTGTGTGCTAAAACCTTAAGTTCCATCTAAGCTGGTTCCATCATTATCTACCAGTTTTCATTGATAAACAACAAAAAATAATTTGTAAATGGTGATCAAACATTCGCAAATGATCAAGCAAGTTTAGATGGCCTAGCAAGTACAAAGAGTAACATTCATCTACTCATTCAAACCAAGATCAAGAAACACAAAGGCATCATCCACCTTTAGAACAAATATCTTAGCTAGACATGAAGAATAAACACATAAAGCTTAGATTTTTTTATGAATCCCAACATATATCCAACGAAATAAAGAGAAAGGGAGAAGAAAATGCTTATTCGATTGAAGGAACAAGGATTTCCAAGCTCTAATTTTTCCTTTGTCTTCCAAATGCCAAGATTACATCAAGAGTTCATCAGGAGTTTTGTTAAGAGTCCTATTCTAGAGAGAGAGAGAGAGAGAGAGAGTTCCAGTCTAAGAAACTTCTTTCTACCTTCTATTCTATTTTTCTTGATGACACAACAAAAGTGCTTTTCTTTTCTTCAAGAAGTTTCCTCCAAAAAGTCTAGAAAACAAATTTCACTACCCGGCGCTGTATAATGCTGAACATCCTTTCTTCTGAAAACTCTCTGATTAGTATCTAGCGCGATATCCGGCTTGACTCCTTTTATCTGGTGCCATATATTTGCCTTCCTGTTAAAGCAAATTTAATCATATAAATGTGCCCACTTTCGCGCAATTTTTCAGACTTTACTTATTACATCAACTAGTTATCACCTAATCATCAAAATAGCCATTCTTATCATCATTTTAAAGCCAATTCCACCACAATCCATTCAAAATATATACAAAATACTAGGCAAAATATATACTTGTCACTGGTACAATTGTTCAAGTCCCATGATTTGGCTAGTAAGGAACAACAATTTAGTGTGCTTAGATAGAAGATTATTTCATCAACCATACCCCGATATCAAAAAATAGATTTGAAGAGATACAAATATGAATAATAAAGAAAATTAAGATAAAATCATTGTAGCCCTAAGAACGTTTGCCATTAGTACGGATTTTAATGAAATCATGATATTTTATATAAAAAAATGAGATTATTTAAAATAATTAGAGTAGTGCATTTTTTATGTGATATATGCGAGTTAAAAAGATAGACAGGAGGGGTAAAATAATGTTCAGATAAAGTTTGACACCCAACCACATTCGTCAAGAGTAATATTTTCCTTAGTGGCTAATCAGTCAAGAGTACACTTTGCCAATTAATAGAAAAATTAGGTCGTAGAAAATTGAACTCAATCTTTTGAGTCAATTTTGATTTTTTACAAGGCCAGTGTAAGTATCTTTTGGACTCTACAATTTGTTTTCCAGTTACAATAATATTTCTATAACATAATTTATTTTATTCTACAGGCCGGGGGAGGAAGGGAGGGGGATTCTAAAGAGATTATATAAAAGATTAGTAGATATATGGATCTAATTAGATTAAAGGGATGCTCTGGTACATCCTTTGTATTTTTTTTCACTGTAAGTGATATTGAAACCCCCGACCCAGTTACAATAATATTTCTATAACATAATTTATTTTGTTTTATAGGCGGGGGGAGTAAGGGAGGGGGATTCTAAAGAGATTATATAAAAGATTATTAGATATACGGACCTAATTAGATTAAATGGATGCTCTGGTACATCATTTGTATTTTTTTTCACTGTAAGTGATATTCAAACCCCCGACCCACAGTCTAAAGAGGAATTTAGTCCCTTTTTGCTGGGCACTAGCTTAATGGTTATCTTTTGGACTCTACATGCTTGATTACATTTTTGAATCTTCTCGTGACTAGAAGTGATGTAGACGTACTGAAACGATTGAATCTACGGATACCTTTATGGTAAGAACATGTCTATGGTAGGAAGGGCTGCAGAGAGTGGCACGTGTTGGAGAGGATTGTACAACAAACAGAGATGTTAAATTGTGGTAGAGCGCGTGGAAAGCAAACTTGGATGCAGCGTTTGCAGATTCAAACAAAAAAATACTAGCTCTTTATGACTTTTCTCCATTACAAGAACAAAGTACCCATTTTCTCATAAATAAATTTATTTATTTATGAAAAAATGAAAAATAAACACATTTTTCAATAAAACACTAATTCTTTATGACTTTCCTCCATTATAGGAATAGAGTACCATTTTTTTAAAAAAAAAATTATTTATCGGATAAAATAAAAACAAATCCGCTTTTTAATAAAACACTAGCTCTTTGTAGCTTTCCTCCATTATAAGAACAGAGTACCCATTTTTCATAAATAAATTTATTTATTGGATAAAATAAAAATAAATCCATTTTTCAATAAAGCACCAGCTACTTATGGCTTTCCTCCATAAATTATCTATTTTCATAAGTTAATTTATTAGTTTAATAAAATCAGAATAAAATTAGGTTGAACAGCAAATTACCCTTTAGGATAAAATTGAAATACAGGAAAGCAACCTATAGCAAGTTTTAACTCCATTTCCAATACAAAAATATGCTAAAAATTCTTTTTGCAAACGCAAGACACCTAATTCATAAAGTCTCAAGAAACCTTTACAACCGTTATGCAAAAACAACTTATTCATTCTAAATTTTTAGCATCAATTTGATTATCTATTGGACGTATCCACCTGAATAGGATAATATATATTTTCTGGGACATGAGACATAATAACAATTAAACATGTATTAATGTAGACCTAACAAAATGAGAGAAATAGCGTAACAATTAATACAATAATAAGAATAACAGAGTTGGTCTAACAAAATTAGTATAGTCCTAGAATTTTTTTTTTTTTTTTGCAGATAGTTCACGAATATGAGATTCAACCACTAAAAAAAAGACATCTATATCTATCTATATGTATTGCAGAGGGAATTTTGGATAAGGAGCTTTCCAAATTGTCAACACTCTAAATACTATTTTATTAGAATTTTACATTTCTAAAATTAAGAAATGTTTATCTCAGAACTAATCCTATAACTGCTCGTACAAATCCTATAATCATACTCATATTTTTTCCACATTTCTCTCATGTTTTCCCCACTAACCCATAAAATTAAAAGTCCTAAATTTTAACTAACAGATAATAACCACCCATGTAATATGATATCAGCAAATTCCAATTAATGTCTCACATTTACTGCTGACTTTACTGACAGTAATAACTAACAGTTATGACTGACATTCACATCTCACACTTACCACATTACTCATAGTAATAACTAACTGTTAATTTAAGAAATTCGTAACTACGAAAGTCACATATCCAAAATTTAGGAGCATGTTTAAATTATAATTTAAGAAATTCACAATTCAACGTATTTTATTGTCATAATATAGTTTACTCTCATAATCATTCACAAAACTGATGCTCACTAATCCAATTGACCTATTTCATTTGTCATCATATAAATTCAATACAGTGAAAAAATTATGTATCATACATTCACCATGGATAAATCTCAGTTACAAACATTTTAGTCAGTGACAAAGTCAAGATTTTTTTTCTAGAGGGGCTAAAATTGTAAAAACTTAGGAAGGCTAACTTCGTTTTATACAAATAATTACAAATGTGAAATAAAATTTTTAAAATTTGGGGGACAGTGAAGCTATGGCCCCATTAGTCCCTATTGGTTCCATCATTGAATTCAATGGCGTCTTAATTTCAAATCTGCAAGATTACAAAGGAGAAAACAACTAATCATAAAACGAATTTTATACTATGGTAATCCCACTCAAATATTTTAAGAAGGTTCAACAAGTTCACCTCCAGAACTTTGGAAAATGGGTTTGATTTTTATTTTATCTGATAAACAAATTTGTCAAACACGTCCAAAATGGGTACTCTTTTGTTATAATGGAGGAAAACTATAAAGAACTGGTGTTTTGTTGGAAAACACCATGTTTTTAATTTTATCCGATATATAAATTTCTTTTTTCGCCTCCAAAATGGGTACTATTTTGTTGTAGTGGAGGAAAGCCATAAAGAGCTGGTGTTTTATTCGAAAACGGGTTTGATTTTTATTTTATTCCATAAACAAATTTGTTTTTCGCCTCTAAAATGAGTACTTTTTTGTTATAATGATGGAAAGCCATAAAGACCTGAAATTTTTGCCTGAAAAAGGGTTTCATTTTCTATTTTATCCAATAAACAAATTTATTTTTTACCTACAAATGAGTACTCTTTTGTTATAATGGAGGATAGTCATAAACAGTTAGTAATTTATTGAAAAAACGGGTTTATTTTTATTTTATCCAATAAATAAATTTGTTTATGGGAAAATGGGTACTTTGTTCTTATAATGGAGGAAAGTCATAAAGAGCTAGTGTTTTATTGGAAAGCGGATTTGTTTTTATTTTATCCGATAAATAATTTTTTTTTGAAAAAATGGGTACTCTGTTCTTATAATGGAGGAAAGTCATAAAGAACTAGTGTTTTATTGACAAATGTGTTTATTTTTCATTTTTTCATAAATAAATAAATTTATTTATGAGAAAATGGGTACTTTGTTCTTGTAATGAAGAAAAGTCATAAAGAGCTAGTATTTTTTTGCTTGAATCCACAGACGCTGCGTCCAAATTTGCTCTCCACGCGCTCTACCACAACTTAACATCTCCGTTTGTTGTACAGTTCTCTCCAACACGTGTCACTCTCTGCAGCCCTTCCTACCATAGGACGTTCCTACCATAAAGGTATCCACAAGAATCTACATCACCTGAAAAACAAAAAACAAAAAGCAAAAATAAGCAAAAACAAAAGTCGCCTAATGTTTGTGATAGTCTTCTCATCATTCGAAGATAGACAACATTATAATACCATCATCCTTTGTGGAGGATTTCTTGGTTAAAAGTTCAAATACCATATAATTTTTTCTTACTACCATCAACTCCTGCTTTAAGGGAGAACAACTAGATATCAAACGAATCAAACACCTATATACCCTAAAATTAACCCTAAATCAAGTTGAAACTTGTACTATCTACATACAAGTTAAAAATGACCTAGAACAAGATGGAAATATTCTAGTAATGCAATGAACATCTATCTTTTTCATTGTTAATTAGATGAAGGCCTAAGTAGGGCTGCATATGTATTGAACTGCTTGCGATCGGATAGGGTTGCATACAAATCGAGTTGCTTGTGAGCCGATTGTGAGTAGTTCAAATCAAAATTCGACTCCAGTTTGATCAACATCAAACTTGAGTCGAGTTCGAGCTAACAAAGTCGAACTTGAGTCAAAGATACTTAACTCGTTAGTTCGCGAGCTAGTTATTTTTTATTTTAATAATGAAATTATATATATATTCCTAATATTTTATTATTTGTTAAGAAAATTTACTATTTTATTTATTTTTAAAAAAAGAAAATAATAATTATTATTTTTTTAAAACGTGAGTTAGAGTTCGATTCGACTCGAATTTGAGGGCCGATCTCAAATTCAACCTTTACATTGAGAGATCGTCAAGTTCAAGTTCGAGTTTGATTTTGGTAAAATTAAGTTGAGAATTAGTTTGATTAAGTCAAAATTTGACTCGATTCGATTTGCTTGCAGTCCTAGGGCTAAGTGACTAATGCTTTTTTAAGTCGTGCAAGTTAACAGGACCCAAAATGTTTGTATTTTTAAAGCTTAAACTTATATCAAAAAAGTATTTAAGTGTAAAAGGGCAATACATGTAAATACGTATAATCATATGAGATTTTATCTCCATTATACCAATTCACATTAAGCTCCGGTTAAAAGGATCTTACTTTTAATTGCATTCCTTCATACACTGGTACGTGCACTAGTAAATGATTGGTCATAGCGGCAAATAATGATATTGCAAAGAATGTACTTATGGAGTTATGGTAATAGTGTTATAGTTATTGTGACTTTTTATCCCATAAAGCAAAAGGATGACAGAAAAAACTTGGGGATAAGGAGTGTGAGCCAATTTTATCTTATCAAAATGAGTTAGTATTTCTATTTACTTATAGTAAACTATTGTATTTTAACCAAAAAGGCCAATTTATTCTCTAAATAATATCCAAGCATCATCACCAACCTCCTCTCAATCTACGTCTGATTTACGCGCCCATCTTAACCCTTCACATGGCAAATTTCCACGAGTGCATCTCACACACTCCACTGAAGTTTGAACCCCAAGATGCACCATCGTCCACGTCAGTTTACAAAAATAGAAAAGAATACCTCAAAATTACAAATACAAGGAAATGACAAAAAAAATCATGTCTCCGTTTTTGGTTAGTTTTTGGCGGGTTTCGCTCCACAGTTGACACTTCTCACGCTTGTCCCATCATATTATTACGAGAAAAATGCAATTTTTGTATCTAAACTTTGACGCACGAGCGGTTTTAGTCCCCAAATTTTGGACGAAAAACAAATTTGGTACTCGAACTTTCAAATTTTGAGCACATTAAGTACCCTTGACGATTTTTTCCCAAATTGTTACCGAAAAAAACCATATGACAGTCACGTGTCCGGCCACAATTGTATAAAAAAAAGGCCAAAAAAATGTCAAATGCCATTCTAATACTAAGTATTAAATTTAAGGACTAGTAGCGTAATAAAGAAAAAAATTCAAGGACTAAATAACATCACATGAGTCAAAAAACCCAAGAAGAACTGATACAAATGAGCTCCAATTCCAGTACATTAATCCCAACTGTTTTTTCATTGTGTCAGTATCCCCTTCTCATTTTGTAGTTTCTTGGCTGGTATTGTTTCTTTTGTCAATATGCACTAGTCCACAGCATCATTCTTCCAAGATCGGAGTGTGCCGCTGGGACGGCTTATAGGAATAAGACCTGCGAGTCGAGGAAATTTGCAGTTCCCGAGTACAAATGACTTCAGACAGCATAGGAGTTTATCTAGTGGAAGATCAAATGTAGAGGTCTCTAGAAATCCTGGGGTAGAAACATCTCAGGGGCTTTGTGTCTCGTTATTACACAATGTCATAGAGAAGATGAGCCGAAGTAAAAGCACCTCAAGGCATTAATTTGAGACCAAATATCTATTTTTGGTCCATACTTGAGTTTCAAATGATCGTCATACACCTTTGATTGCTTCCCTATTGGATGACCCATTTGTAATTGTTCTTCTGTAAATTTTTCTGAATCAGCTGCTTGCTGCTTTGTCCCAAGGACTAGTTCAAGTTTCTTGTATCAAGTTAGGTAGCAGAATACATTACCAGTTCAAGTTTCTTCAAGTCAACTTAGGCAAGAGAAATAAAGGATTACGCATCATTATTTACACCTTTGTGACTTGATTCTTAGATTAATGTACTGGAATTGGAGCTCATTTGTAGTTCTTGGGTTTTGTTGACTCATGTGATGTTATTTAGTCCTTAGATTTTTCTTTATTACGTTATTAGTCCTTAAAATTTAATACTTAGTATTAGAATGGCATTTGACATTTTTTTGGCCTTTTTTTATACAATTGTGGCCGGACACGTGACTGTCATATAACTTTTTTCAGTAACATTTGGGAAAAAATCGTCAAGGGTACTTAATGTGATCAAAATTTGAAAGTCTGAGTACCAAATTTGTTTTCTTCCAAAATTTGGGGACTAAAATCGCTCGTGTGTCAAAGTTTAGGTATCAAAACTGCATTTTTGGCCTTTTTTTTATTCTATTTTGGCCCGGACACGTGACTGTTACATGGCTTTTTCCCGGGTAACAATTTGGGAAAAATCGTCAATGGTACTTAATGTGCTCAAAATTTGAAAAGTTCAGGTACCAAATTTGTTTTCGTCCAAAATTTGGGGACTAATACCGCTCGTGTGTCAAAGTTTAGGTACCAAAACTGCATTTTTCTCTATTATTACAGCCAAGTAAAGCTTTTTACTGCTTTAAAACTTTTCAAAATTTTCATCAAAATCCCGAATTTGTGAATTTTGCCTTTTTCTCACTATCAAAAACCCTAGAGGTGGAAAAAATATCGCATCTACGGCTGCCAAAAAATGTGAAGGGTGGGCGGAGAAATTGGCCTATTTTTTCTTTTTTGGGAGTGAAATTTGATCTTTTTCAACAGGAAAATTTGGATTTTTGGTGGAATCTGCAAAACCGTGAAAAATTTGAGTAGGGTTTAGTGATTTAGGATTTGCTTGAGGGAAATCTCTCATTTTTGAGGTACCTTGATTTTTTGAATGAAGTACTTGCTTTCGATTCGTAAATTGATGCTCTTTTTCTTCTGGGGTTGTGAAACGTTTTTTTGTTTTTAGCATTTTTCATTTGTTTATGTAATGATCGAATGCTGCTAATGGGGTTTTTTGCGCATTTCTTTTGGTGCACATGGGCTCTGTTTGGGTGATCGAGATGTGTTGAATTTCTGTATAACAGAGTAAAACTCTGTTTTGGCTGAATATTTTATTCTTTTCCCCTTTCTGGGGTTTGGGGATTTGTTCTGTTTCCTTTTTTGATAGATATATTTTTTATATATTGAGTGATTATCCAATTCTGTTAGTAGGGTTTTCAAGTTTTTTTTTGGTGAAGAGTAAAGACTCTGTTTTGATTATGGAAATGTTGTCAATGGATGAGAATTACTCCCTCCCCTTTTCCCAAGTCCTTTTCTTCTGCTTACATTTGGGGTTTAATCTATTTGTCACTTGAGAACCAAATAAATTGATAGGTAATAGAGTGTGAAATTTATTCATGCTTTATTCTTGTTGACAATTTTTTGCATTACTTTAAGGACCGATTTCTCATTCTCAGTGCTAACTTCCTAAAGAAGATGGATTTTTGCTCTATTGTTTTTACCTTTTTTATGTTTACTTTTAATTTTTTTTGCTTTTGGTTTTGGTGGGACAGAGATTTTCTGGTGGGTGGTTCCTTTTCTGATCATTCTTGTAATGAATACTTATTGATTGGGGAATAGACTGCCAAGGTACTGAAACCATGTAAAGAGCATGCGAAAGCTTTCCTTTTCTCGGCTTGGTACTATGAAACATGAACAATTTGAATTCATTTGATGGGCTTACCTGTTAGTTTCCCTTGTACTCATTTTTTTCTTTTTTGTTTCGTCTTATTGGTTTGAACTGGTATAGTTGCATTCTGTAGTGAACCTGCTCGATTGACATGTGGTTTCTGTTCTATGCCATGTTAGATTGACAATGTCTCCTAGAAGAGATAAAAGAAGTGACAGTAGGAGGGATTCAGAGTTGGAAGAGCTGAAGTACAGGTATTACAAGGAACTAAGAGATGAAAAGGTCAGAATCCGAGGTTCTGGAAATTATTTAAGGTGTCCATACTGTCCAGATTGCAGACGGAAAGAATATGATTTCAAGGAGCTCATGAGGCATTCTTGTCGCATTGGTAGAGAGTCAAAGAGTTCTAGTTTTAGAGAAAAAGCTAGGCATTTGGGACTGCTTAAATACTTGCAACGGATTGAAGACACAGCAGTTCCGCATTCAAATGGAAGAAGCCCAGAACAGATATACAGCTGTAAAGACGTTATGAGCACATCATCCCCACGACTTCACAAAATTGTGCATTTGGAAAGCGGTAAAACCATTGGAGCCAGAAGTTCCTCTGGCGAAAGAAATAGTGTAGAAATAGATGAATACATTGAAGATGTTGTCTTGTCAGCTGAAAGAACTGAAAATGTGGAGACTGACCCTGCTAGTAGGGCCAAATCAGTTGCAACACCTGCAAAAAGTACTTTTCCAAGTATGCCACCTGTATCCCTTGCTACATCTTGTGAACCATCTACTCGCAATGCCAAAGAAGATCTTATTGTTTGGCCTTGGATGGCTGTGGTTGCAAACATTCCAGTTGAGCTTAAGAATGGTAAATATGTTGCTGAAAGTGGTAGAAAGCTGAGAGAGGAGTGGATAAGTAAAGGATATAACCCTGTGAGAGTCCATCCACTATGGAATTTTAAGGGTCACACTGGGTTTGCCATTGTAGAATTCAATAGGGATTGGGATGGATTCAAAAATGCTATAACATTTGAGAAGGCTTTTGAAGTGGATCTACATGGGAAGAGAGATTGGTATGCAAAAAAGCACAAAATAGTGGGCTGTATGCTTGGATTGCACGATATGAGGAGTATCATTTGAACGGGCTCATTGGAGATTATCTCCGGAGAAATGGAGATCTGAAGACTGTCTCAGACATACAAAGAGAAGATAAAAGGAAAGACACCCAGCTTGTGTGCAGCTTGACTAATGAACTGGAAGTTAAAAATCAGAAATGCGAAGATATGAAAAAAAAGATAAGCAGGACTGAAATTCTCATGGGAAATGTAATGAAGCAAAAAGAAGATATGATTGAAGGTCATTATGAAAGTATGTATTTCTGAATGCCTATGTCCCATACTTGATTTATATAGCTTTAGTTATACTGTCATTTTACAAGACTCAAATATAAGAAAATTGTCAGTTCTATGTTTCATTATGCAGTTGTGTGATTGGAGTTCAACTACATTATTTTTCTTTTGTTGACTAGAGATGAAAAAGATGCAGCAGGACCATTGTGAGCAGCTCCAACATGTTGTCAGTGAGCACGAGAAGAGTACATCAGCCTTAGAAGCTAGGAGACGTGAGCTTCAAATGCGGGAGAAAGAGTTGAAGTACCGCCAAGCTTTAAATGAAAGTGAGAAAAAGAAGCTTGATGAGCAGCAGGAAATGGTATGTAATCATGTTCTTGTACAGTCTATTGCTTTTCATTTTTGAAGTGATATGAAGTTTGACCATACATGCTCCTTGGTTTCAAAAGCTATTTTGGGTTTTTAAGAATGAAAGTTATTTCCTAGTGTAATAGTTTATTCAACTTTTGAAATGATGAAAAGTAAAGATGGTTGTAATGTGCAGAATGAGAGGGCAATTTTGGAGCAAAAGAAGGCAGATGAGAAAATGTGGAAGTTGGCTGAAGACCAAAAGGTGCTTTATGCTTTTGCTGCATTAGGATGCCTTACAAAGAGACGAAAGAAATAAAGAAAAAATTCAGTAGGATTTCAACAAGATTGGTGCTTTATTTAATTAATTTGTTTTGCTTGCAGAGAGAGAAGGAAGAGCTTCATAAACGGATAATTGATTTGGAGGCTAAACTTGATCAAAAGCAAAAGCTTGAGTTGGAAATAGAGCGCCTGAAGGGCACTGCAGAAGTAATGAAGCACATGGGTGAAGAAGGTGACAAGGAAGCTGAGAACAATATGAATTCAATTGAATTAGAGCTCAAAGAGAAGGAAGAGGAACTTGATGCTTTGGAGGCAATAAATCAAGCTCTCATTGTCAAGGAGAGGAAGACCAATGACGAAGTGCAGGAAGCACGCAAGGAGCTAATAAATGTATGACTTCTTTACTAATCTTCTTTAAATCCTACCCTCTGTTGCTCAGTTATATGTCTATAAATGGTTTTCTTTATCCAACCATGCCTGATATTTTACTTTAAGAATGTATTTATCTTCCTGTAATTACATGAGGGATAATATGGATTAAGAAGACCAGAATTGTATATAGCTACGTGCCTATAAATATGTCAATTTCTGTACCCTTTAGTATTACAGGAAATTTTCTCCTTGAGGCAATCTGTGTTTTCAGAATAGAATTCTCCTTATGGAAGAAGTATTTAGAGATAAGAATATATGCCCATTTTAATTCATATGCTTCAGTATTTTCTATCCTTTTCTTTATAGATAAGTTTGCCTAGATGAGATAATTATTGAATTGAAGGGTTTAAGTGAATAAAAACAGAAGAATTTGCTGCAAATCCAAGGAGTATACAATTATGTTTGGCCACTCTGCTAGATATAATAACTAATACCACAGGAAGAGATTTCTGAGTTTCTTTTCCTTTGTCTTCTTTGTGTTGTGCCTGGGATTAGTTAAATGATCAGGCTTTATAGTTCTAAAAAAACTGTTATTGGTAAGATTACACTTCTACTTTATTCCAGTCCAATGAGTGCTAATCTAATTGCAGATGTTGAAATGCCTTTCCATTATTCATGCAATAATTGCATGAAATGCCTTTCTATGGCATCCTTTTAATCAAGCTAAAAGAAATGGGGGAGTACAAAAGGTAAACATGTTAGTGTACACTGGCAGTTTCCATTTTTTTCTTTTTCTTTTGGCTGTTTCCTTTTCTTGTCCCTTGTATCACATAAGTGTTATTTCTGCAGTTATTTTAGATCAGAAAACAGTTGAATAAGAAGGTGGTGTGTACTGGTGCGTTGTGGGCCCCCTTTAGAAACTCAAATCTTGATGTAGGGCTAGTATGATGGTGGTCTCTATTTGATGGCTACTGGGTGAATCTGTACTTAAGTGATGTTTGCTTAAATGAAGACCGCAACATCAAATCCTTGCATCCTCAAGAACAATTCATAAGAAAAACATTCTCAAGTTGAATCTGTGGTTGTTAGAGGAGACTACATAAAAATAATTCTTGACTTCAATGTTTAGGTGTATCTAAGCTAATAGTTAGACTCTGATTCTAAGAGGATATTAAAATCCTAGTGTTATTCATCAAGAATCAGCTAAATTTTCCAACAGGAGCTGCAGAATACCAACATCCCTTTAATGTGAACACTTGTAAAACACTTACAAACCATGATCCTAAACTAAGATTAATGCTTATGCTTTACTTTTTGTTAAGATTAGCTGATAGTTGCACAGTGTGTGTGCATGGATGGATGTTGTCTCTTCTGTTAGACAAATATTTGGCATTAGACTACTTTGTTTGGTTTGAAATGGACTATGAAAAAAAAAGCAAATGAGAAGTGTGAAGCAGTGTGATGCTCAAATAGTTGCAAGAGCTAATTGGTCATCAACCACATATATTGTGTAGGGGTTGAAAGATAGCCGTGCATTTATACATGTCAAGAGAATGGGAGAGCTGGATGAGAAGCCATTTCACAGTGCTGCTGAGAGAAAATTTTCTCACACTGAAGCAGCTGAGAAAGCAATTGAATTGTGTTCCTTGTGGGAAGATAACCTTAGGGATCCAAGCTGGCATCCATACAGGGTCATCATTGATGGAGAAAATGCCAAGGTATGTGTGGTTTAATAGCCAATTCGAGACGTATCTAATCTCTGTTATTCCTGCACAGCACCTCTTAAAGGCGACTTGACGTGCGGCTTACCTGCCGGAATGTTGGTTTACAGATTGGCTTTGAGTTGGTTATGGTTTATTTCCTTACCTTTAATATTGGCTGTTGCAATTGAATCTATGATTCACTCATAGTTAATCACCATTTCCATTGCCTATAGAAGAGAGAACATTTGGCTCCCTTCGCTTCCATTTTGTGGACATATTTATGATTATTTACTCATGGATGCATTGAAATTACAATTCTTTTGTTTTTAATTTGATCTGTCCTTTATTGTAATTTTATGAATTTTCACCTGTAGAATTTATTGTTGAGAATATACAGGGTTTAGGAAAATTTTAGTTGCCAATTTACCTCTAGAATAGAAGAATGTATGTAAACCTACCTGTACATCACATCAACTATTATTGTGTTTGAATTAAACTATTGCTTTCTTTCACTTCTTATGAATAAACATCATATGCCTCGTCTATGTACCCCATCTTAAACCTGTATTTTCTGGAAAAAGCAATAATTATTTAATGAAAATAATCTCTTCAAGTTGCTCCTTATATCTTTTGGGAGTAACTTAACAGCATCCACGATGTGTTGCTTTAAATATTTCAAAAGAAATTCAAGTGTTAAAGACATCCTTAGTTTTGGTTAATGTGATGGTAGTCATGCCCCCATTTAGTTTTTAGGAACGGAGGGTGGGGAAAACCTCTGTTATTGACTGTTTCACATTGCAGTGAACTCCGAATTTGCTCTTCAGACCTTTGCCGAGTTTAGTTGTTGAATCATCTTATTGTCTTTCCATGTGCTTCACACGAGGGGGGAAAAACACAAGAGGGGGGGGGGGGTGGTTTTTTGCTTTGAAAAATAAAATGCATCTATTGATGTGTTTGTACACATGAACCCACTGAACTAAGTTTCTTAGCTTGTTACAGTGAATCATTTAACTGATCAAGGTACATAGGCTGATTGCTGAACATTTTCATGAAACGTTGTTCCTTTTATTTAAATCAACATCTTCATAAGCTCTTAATAGCGACCAAAATATGGTGTTAGTTGCAGCAAACAGATTCATGAATTGACCATGGGTTACGCATATATTTGGTGTTCGATTAGATAAATTAAATGTTTTCATGGTTCACTGAAGAACCCTCCAGAAGGATTTGTAACAGATTCCAGCATGATGTAACACAACCCCCTCTGACCAAGTAATGTATACAGGAATAGGAGATTGAGGAATGGATTTAATTTTGTGGAGGAGGGGAGTGGAAGGAGAAAAGAGACTGTTGGCTTTAATTCTCCCCTTGTTAGTATCAGGGAATTAAGGTTGTTTTTTGAATAATAATTTTCCTGATTATGTGTATGTTTTAAATACATTATTGTTTTAAATGACGTCAAAAATTTCATATACATTTATTTTGCACTTGAATTTTCTTGCTATGGGAAGAACAACCTAAGTCTGCTGAGGCAATCCTCTTTGCCTTTCGGTTTTCCTAACTTGGTTGATTTCATTGAGTCTGAACATGCAGGAAATAATTGATGAGAATGACGAAAAGTTGAATAGTCTAATGGATGAATATGGAGACGAAGTGTACCAGGCTGTTGTTAAAGCTCTAGATGAAATGAATGAGTACAATCCTAGTGGAAGATATCCTCTGCCTGAACTATGGAATTTAAAAGCAGGAAGAAAAGCATCTTTAAGAGAGGGAGTGGAGCACATATTAAAACTCTGGAAGGTTAACAAGCGCAAGAGGGCTACGTACACTTGAGGAGATTTGGACATTCATTTCGGCTTTTTGTTTCTGTTTAATGCACATTGAACGAATGGATAGGAAGAAGAGATAGACTGTACGGGGGAACTCTGAACATTGGCTAAAAATTTCAATATCATGTTAGAGACTAATTTCAGTTGCTAAATGGTTAATGCTTCGAGTGCAGTTTCTTGTGTGGGGTTTTTCTAATTTTTGAATCCGATTGAATTGTTATCTTGCTTTGTTTTTAGGATAATATCCAAAAATGCCCTTGTGTAATGAGTTTTAATTTACTTCCCTGTAGAGTTATAAGATTATCTAATATAATTATAAGGAAAAGGCGTCGAATTTTTCATGTCCATACCTGTTATTTGATAAATTATAATAATAATAATTTTATCACTATGAATGATATTTTTTTATAGTATTTTATTTATGGATTTAGATTTATATGAATAATTGAATACTATCAAAAGTATCAAAAGTAAAATATTATTTTATTCAGAGTACTTTTGATCAAATAATTATTATAAAAAATATTAACTAATATTTGATAGTATCCACTAATTTAATTAGTAAGAATTAAATATTTGATCAATATTGAATCATATTTAGTGCTAATTTAATTAGTAAGGATTGATCACTTCTTTGTAAAATATCGTGTATTCGAATTCAGTTGCTAATATGACGATTGTATTGGTAAGTGATCAATAAGAACCTCAAACATATGGTCCTAGTGATACGCAATAAAAAATATTTGGATAAGCTAATTTTCATAAACCACCACTGTGATTTCCAATAGTTGATGGCTGATAAAGCTAATTTTCCCTAATTGTCACCAACAAATTACACCATCATTCTAAAGTTGAAGTAATGATGCGTATACATCCTCAACTTGAATGCATGATACAATGTTCCTTTCCCTAAACATCACCTTATGACTCATCAAATGCTAAAATGATTTCTCTTTTAATCATGATATGAGTTTGGCAAACTTTCTTTCCAGTCCCTTTCTTTTCTTTCCTTTTCTCAGCTTCCAAAAGCTGTATGAGCAATCCAAATCGGTTTTAGGTTGTCAATCATGCTCCCTTTCGAAGTAATGTATATTGACATTGCAGCAAGACTACAACAAAAAAATTAAGCAAGTACATATTACCTAGCTATTACTAAGTTGTGAGGTTTACAATCAAGTTGCAGTAAAGGTTGTCGACAAATGGTCAAATGTTACTGGAAAATGATTCAACCCTCAATCAAATAGCCCAAACTAAAAACAAATGCGTTTAAAGAGAACAGCAAGGCCATACATAAAAAAAAAAAATTGTGGAACAGTCTGGTAAATACCTCAGTCAAAATTATACAAAACTAGCAACAGTAACATGCAATATATTTTAGTATGAATTTTCTCCTTGAGGATTAGGTTTTGGGTAAGTCAATCTATTGGCATTATACCTCATACATCTGCCCTGTCCACACATAAGCTGACACAAAGCTTTGTACACTTGTTCCGCAATTTAAGAAATCAAGATTTCTAAGCTTTGTACAAAAAGGATATAGTACAACAATAGAAAAATCGTTTTTTCTTATATAGAAAATGACGAAAGAACTGTAGATTTTCAATAGAAGATCATGGGACTTGTTTGGCAAATGAGTTTTTGGTCAAGTTTATCTCCCACCAATTTTTTTAACAATGTCAAATGGATGCCAAATAGTGTCTTACATAAGTAAAACTTGAAAGACATTGTCAAATAGATGCCTAATGAAACTATGTATCATTCAATACAAGATCTCATGTACGCCACACTCAATGAGCTTCATACTCAGTGAAATCTTAGTTGTCGCACCTGCACCGCTCCACACCGCGAACAACAGGTTGCATATGTTTTCCATATTTGTAGCAGAATCCTGTATTACACCTGTCTAAAGAATTTAACAAGCTTGAAGAGAATTAATAAGTGAAACTGGAGGTAAAATTGCAGACCATGAAATTTTCAGGTAAGGCACCTATACATGCTTAATTGACTGTGATAGAGAAACTTGAGGTAAAAAATATTTCTTTTTTATACTTGATAGCGTGAAATCTGGCAAAACCAAGCTGAAAACAAGTTAACTGAATCACAGAAAGTGAAACAAGAGACCTGTACCTTGCTTCCTTCATCTCTACATGCAAAAATAATATTTGAATAGAAAAAAGTAAACCAAAGAGATTTGCAGTTAATAATTTCATGAGTAGTATCAATGCCCATCTGCAATTTCTCCTTGAAACATTTGTTGCATCAAATTCTCAAAGAAGTAGATGATTCCTCTACAATACTTGAAACTTTAACAACAATTACAAGACAAATTTGTTACTAGGAATTCTTTGTAGAATACCAGCTGCATTACCAATTTATCAGTATCAGTGCATTGAGAACTTGCTACAATTTAGAAACAGTAACCTATTTGTGAAGAATATTAGCACCAGCATCGGTTATTTACTAAGAAAATTGTCATAATTCAATATGCATGGTTTCCAACTAATACGTGACTTATCCAGGTGGAATTGAAAATTACCTATTCAATAACGCATCACAAGCAAACACAATTTTCACAGTTCAAAGAAGACAAGTGTACATGCCCGTTAAAGTTATGTAATATGAGTGCATTTGTCATTCCCTTTGTCCAAGCATGCTTACATGGAACGGACAATTTTATTCTATAAATTTGCACATCAAAGCATGCTTATATGTTTACTTTTGAGACTTCAATTTGGCCAAGCTAGACTGACTGTAAATCTAAGAAGCTCAGGCCACTTTGTCCAGGTTAGAGCACCATGAATTATCTGGTATACATTAAGTTCGTATACGTGACTAGTACGAAAAAAAAAAATCTTATTTGGACAACTAAGCAAAAAATTTTTTTTGATGAGTAAATATTCAATTTTATAGGTTCTTATTCACATCAGACATATTTGCTTTCTATACTGACCTTGCATACAAGATTAAAGCAAAACAAGGGCAGTTCTATGTTTCACTGAACAACAAAACTGGATTGGGGATCGATCAGTGGGAGTGAAATTTGATGAAGTTTGATTGATCTTGGCAATGCATCAAGCGAAGTTAAAACATCTCTCGAACAGCCAGAAAAACACAGAGAAGCACTAAAAGAAAAAAAAAACTAAAATGCTTATAGGACCAATCAACTGCGGGGGGTGTTTTGGTTTTTGAATCTTCTATGCAATGCATGCACAAACTAAAAACAGAGAAACAACAAAATAAGAAAAAGAGAAGAAAAAACACTAAATGCATATCAGCATATGCGATCAATCAATAGCAGGATTCTTGCTCTAGTTTGAATGTTCTAGGCAATGCATGAAGAAATGAAAGCATCTTTCACATGGCCAATAAAAACAGGGTGAAACACCAAAAATAAGAATATGAGAAATCAAATACCTGCATCTCATAAAGCTGCAGCCATTAATGCGCTCAACATGAATGTGGCATCCGGGGCACTTAGTCCATCTCTGAGCCTTCACAAGCTCTTCAAATAAGATATCATTTTCATGTTCCTTGGATCCCTTTTCATGCATCTCCTCACATACATTCCACGGAAGAATACAATCCAAACAGAAGAATTTCTTGCACATTGGACATTCTGATTTCCTAAGATTTTCCTGACAGCATTCATCAAGGATCAGCTCTGAGCAATCGGGATTCGGGCAATAGCATTTTCTTAACCCTGTGACAGCATTTTCACAAAGCAGATCACACCATCTCGTAAAGAGTTTTTTTGCGATGATTTTTTCACATTCAAATTGATCCAACGGTTCTATGCATCCTACTTGAGGGCATGTTATGTTGAGAACTTTTCCATCAACCTTTGCAGCAATATAATTCTCAATACATTTATCACTGCCGCTAAATACCCTTCTTTTTTGGATCTTCCTTGCGCATATTTGACAAGTTGGAGCCTTAACATTTTTTTCAGCATTTTTCACCTTTTCTTCTTCTTCTATTTTCCTCTTTAAGCTCCGTGTAACTCCTCTCCATTGAACAAAGTAAAACTCATAGTACCTAGAAAAATTAATACAAGATTCTTAATAAATGTGGCTCAGATTTTCTAAAGAATTCATAGGAATAAATGCAAAATTATGTACTATTTGTTCTGATGATTTTGTCGGTGGAAGTATAAGAATTCTGTACATGATTTAAACCCTAAACCCTAAATTTCTTCAGGGCTGATGAGTAGCAATATAAACAGAGTTTTTTCTAAACTGATACGTAAATGTTAACCCATTCATACAAGGCTCAAAAATTCCATAACAAGCACCCCTCCTTAGAGGCCAACATCCCCATTGGTTGGTAATTCGGGATTCCCCTCCTTTGAGGCAGAGTCCCGCGAGATTCGAACCTGAAACGTTGGAGTTATTTGTCTGGCTCTGATACCATTGATACGTAAAGGTTAATCCTTCCATACAAGGCCCAAAAATTCCATAACATAAACCCTTCTGGACAAAGATTACCTCTGGAAGTCTAATCCTCCATTCGAATGTAATCAGAGCTGAAATCACCGTCTCTTTTCTTCCCTTATCTTCAGACAGGTTTAACCTTTTCTCCTTCCATACTCAATGGACTTCTACATTTATTATTCTTCGAGTTGAAAAATACATGTGAATACCATGATTAATAACAAAGGAAAAATGTAATTTTGGTCCTAAAGTTTCTCAAAGTAGCCATACTAGTCCCCAAAAGTTGCCCTAACGTAAATCTGGTCCCTAATGATTTCAATTTGAAGTATATTTAGAACAATTGACTTATTTTTGTCAATTCTTACTGAAATATTGAAAAGTGCGGTCATGTGTTTTGCTTTAATGTTCCCAAAGTTTAACTTTTCACTGCCAAAAAAATACTTTCGTATGAGCAACTATGAGCCCAATGTTGACATCTATGGAAAAATTACAAGAATCGAAGTGGATCCATTTATTGAAGGTTTCCGATTATTCATTTTTTTTTAATTCTTAGAGATATGTTGCTTCATGATTCTTCGGATTTTCTTGAATTGTCCTAAATTTTCTTTGGTCTCCAAAGCTTTGACTGCTTTTTTGAGGGCACAGTTTTGGTCTTGTTTTTTTTTTTTTTTTATAGAGGAGAAGGGAAAAGAAAGAAGGCCTGGATTGGAAATGATTTTGGGGATGCCCCAATGTGTGTTTGTTTTTATATTTATGTTAATGTCTCTTTTATTTTCTCTTTTAGATTCATTTAATGTGTGTGTTTATGAAATTAATTAATCATTAATGTCAGTAAACTGTTGCTTAATTTTTTAAACGAAAATTTTCAGCATGCGACACGTGACCGCACTTGGTGCTATTCGAGTAGGAATTGAGAAAAGGCAGCCAATTGCCTTAAATGTGCTTCAAATTTGAAACACTTAGGACTAAATTTGCTTTGCCCCAAACTTTGGGGACTAGTGTCACTATTCTGTCAAACTTTGAGGATCAAAACTACATTTGACTCTAATAACAAAAGGTAACATTTTGGTGCGTATCCTATTTACTTGTTTAATTAAACTATGTAGATCTTGAGTACGGGTGGGTGACTTTTACTGTGTTTATATCACCATTTAGGGTAAAAGGCTTCGTCCATTAACCACCCTCGGAAAAGATGATATTGTTGTTGAAGGATTAGATTCTTTCCCACATCATTCATAAATTATTAAATTCTAAAAAATAGTCTTATCTATGTGTACGCACTTTAATCATCAGAAAAGCCAAAAGATATATGTCAAAAAGAGAGAGAGAAAAAAGGGAAAAGGTATCAATTGAAAAATTACATGTTGACTTTTCGATTTTTCTTGAAAGGTCTTTGACACTCATTAAAATATATTTCAAATGTCATATTTTTAAAATATAAAATTATTTGAAAAAGTAAATAAATATTAGGGAGAGTAGGTTAGATGAATTTTAAGTATATCAACCAGTACTCATTAGAGAAACCCTTTTTGAATGCCCAAAGATTTCTATTTATTCTAAAATGGTTAATTACATATTGCTCCCTATAATTAGGATTTTGTTGCAAAACACCCGCTCTATTCATGAAATCAATAGATTGCCCCATAATGACTAATAGTCAAACCACTATACCCTCATTATAGTAAAAATTGCCAAAAAGTCCTTTTCTTTTTTATCTCATTGTATCTTCTTTGGGCTAGTATGTTTAAACTCTTTCCCCTCATTTTACATTCTTGCTATTTAAATTTTGACCAAAAATTTGCCAAATTATTTCTTTTCACTGCTCAACATAGATTGTTATTTTCCTATTAAAATATTAATTGTCATGAATTACGATAAGAAAAGAAAAAGTATACTTTATCCAAAATAATCTAAGTATTTCTATTTTTATTTCAAATTTCTTATTATGCATTAATTTCTAATATTATGATCGTGATGCATTAATTGTTAACAAAAAAAAAAACGCATAGACTCTTTCCAATCAACCCATTCAACTATTCTTTTTCCCCCCTCTTAAATCAATCATCAACTCTTACACTACTTTTACTCTAATCTATTGAAGTGAGGGTGCAACTAGACAATGGGGGTTTAGAGAGAGTGTGTTCTTACCTCTATCTCAAAGAGAAGTACTACTGTATACCTTTTAAATTTTATTGTAGGTGTAGAGGTTTGAATTTCTAACATGTAGCCAGATCTACATTTTATGTGAATTTTATGCTTCACCTGGTGGCCAACTCACATAAAATGAGTTGGTTAACCCATTCAACTATTCAAAGTGTTCAAATAGTCCATTTTGTTTTCTTTTTTTCCGTTTTTTGTGGTTAAAATAAATAGAAGTCGGCTGCACATGCTCCACAAGCCACCTGACTAGGAATAAACCTATAGCTGTCAAACAAATCCATTTAACTAAATTTACCCATACTCGCCCATGAATAAATAGGTATGGATATTTTAAATTTTTTCATATAGGTATAAATGGGTTACCCAATAATATTATTGTAAATGAATATTATTGGGTAACCCATCAAACCCAATTAACCCATTTAGAATTGTCTTCCCCCAAACCTCCTCTTCCCCCACCCATTTTTTTTTCAAATTTTCATTTTGTCATGATGTTAACTACTTTTGTTTCATTATTATTATTATTTGTTGGTTTTATCTTATCATTTTATTTTCTCTTAGTTTGTTAACTTGCTCATTTTTCAGCATTACCAATTTATGACAAGTTTTAGCCTCTTTTCTTACTTTTCCAAAATGAAATTTTAAATTTACACACAAACAAATGCTAGTGATTCAAAATTTTTGGATTAAGTTTTACGTTAACTTTTATAGTACTTAGTTCAAATTTTTATATTCTTATTGTTTAATTATTAAATAGTATGTAATTTTGCGACAGAGTATGGATGGAAAAAAATGATAATTAGGCTTATTGAACATTATAAGTAAATATTTAAAACTAATGATGGGTGCCAAGGATGGTATAAATTGATAACTTAGTTTGCAAAAAATGAATTAAATGAATTTACAAAAGTTAAAATAAATGGGTTATAAATGGATAATTGGGTTACCCAATTCATTTTTTGACTTACCTATTTATACCCATCTAATTAAATAGATATAAATGAGTTGACTCACTTATACATATTACCCATTTTACCCAATCTAAACCCGCCCAATCACCCATTTTGATACCTCTAAATAAACCTTAATCGTGAGAGTCAAAATAGATTGTTCCAAAAACTCCTGATTGAGAGTACCCAAAAATCCCTAAATACCCAATACCTTGAGAACCCAAAATCTAGGACTGAAAATCACTTGTGACCTATTTTCCATCAAAAATTCATTATTTCCATGATCATAATAAATCATCAAACTAGATGGTAAATCTTTCGAATGGGATAAAAAAAGTTGTGGAAGAAGAGGTAAATCTAGATGGTAAATCTTTAGTCAAGAAATGCCCGATTAATTGTTGGGGATATATACTCAAACTATGTACACTCAATTTTATAATCGGTTAGTAAATGAAATTCTTTTTATAGACATTCTTACAAAATGTTAGTTGCACAAAAATTTCTTTTCTGTGCAATTATTCTTTATTTCTTTGCTCCTGTATATTGCTGTAAAAGAGACAAGACACAAGCAGCAAAAATGGCTATACCATTGTCTATGTGCATAATTCAATGGGGCGACCAAAATTCAAAATCATCTTAAGGAATTTTCAAGTCATAAGACAACTACAATATAAATATATATATATATATATATATATATATATATCTCTTTGTTTTTCCTTCTTTACTGAAGAAAATTGACTGCTGGTTCTCAGGCCATTAGCCTATTTAGTACTTTATCTTTTGCCTTTGGGCCTCATTTGTTTGCCAAGCCCAACTGACCTTAATTTAGCCAACGGTCCAGCTCAAACAAAAACCCAAGTGGTACTTTGAAGTGTTCTACAATTTTATTTGTGTATGTTGTTGTCCATCTCTATTTTTTTGTGTGCTCATCCCATTACTACACAAAGAAAAAAAAAACCTTTTTTTGGTTTAACATGATTTCTAGCAACAAATAACTGATGAGATTTTTTCTTTTTTTCACAGCCAAAGAAAATAATTATGATAAGAGTTCTTAGCATAATCAAATGTGCAACACATAAAGCAACGATTAATGTGAAAGGCATTCTCTCAATCATTAGCAATGTCAAGGAATTAAAGGACACTACATGGGGTAGAAAAAGAACAAGGAAATATTAATCTATTAAAGTATTATGAAAGGGAGTTGAACACTTGTCTTGACAGACCAGGGATCGACCCTAATTACGACTTGCATTTTCTGCCTTTTTTTGCCAGAAGAACCATCTTTTTTTATGTGCTTTTCTTTTCAAATGGTAGTAAACACTACCCATTCCTTCACGCTCGATGCAGTAGCACCATTTTTGCTTATTACCACACTTGTAGCAGAATTCGGTTCCACATCTACACAAGAAATTATTTCCTCAATGTGCGCAGAAAAAAAAAAGAATTACGTTTGCAACAAAAAAAATAAAGATTTTACACGCATATAAAAGATTTTTTATTAAACCATGGTAATATAAGTGGGTGAAGAAAATCAAATGTTGAAAACCCATAATGGCTTCGATATAGACGATTAACTCTGGCAAATCTTATGCTGAGAATCAGTAATAATAGGTTCAAAGAAATTAACGGAACCATCTTCAAAAAAATAAATAAATTACAAAGATGTAGGAAATAATGAAGTCGTTAAATTTCACGAATAAGAAGCAATTGAAGAAAAAAGTTAGAAATTCAAAACCTGCATTTTATATGATCGCATCCGCTTTGCGCTCAACAAAATACTTGCATTGGGGGCATTTTTTCCAGCCTTTCTGGTTTGCAAGATCAGTGAATAGTTTATCATTTTACGACGAATCTTTCTGCTTGAAATAATGCTTAATAATCCCATGATATCGTTAGTTCCAGCGGAAGTGGTTTCAATTGTTATGGAATAGATATGTTATTTTAATGAGGCAGGTAAAGTTTTGAAAAAAGCAGAATAGACAGGCTAAAAGAGGAAATTTTTTACTCAATTTCTACAGCCTATCTGTCAAATAAACTTAAAATACAGCAATTGTCAGCCACTAATTGAGGCAATGTCATTTTCTGATGGGAAGTCCTATCATATCATATCACACAATATTTTATCTTTTATTATGTATGATTATTAAAATTATGAGTGGCTGTTCACCTATAATTTTGCTAAGTGGTTTAGGTAAGTTTTTACTCGGACTCGTTTTACATTGGTCACATCAATAACTCTTTATTTATGTAATTTTCACAATTTAACAGCCAGTTGATTCTCCATTGTAATAATCAATGAATCAGCTCATTGGTTTAGTAGAATAGATTTAATTTTATGTCTTTTAACATGTGATCTAAATAGCACGGTGGGCAACGCGGAATCATTATTCAATTTCTATTTCTTTATGTTTACACTACTTTTTAATTCGTTATGAATTTTTATCATAAACGAATTTTTCATTTGCTTTCAATTTTTTCATTGAACATTCGTTAGACAGACCTTTTTAGTTTCTTTGTAGGATTCGCCTCAAAAGCTACTATTTAATTTATTGTCTTTTTCCCCCTCAAAAATCAATCTCCATATTTCTTTTCTTTTTTGTATTCTCCAACTTTCTTTTCAAATTTTTTTCCCTGAAAATTCAATCTTCAAGTTTCCTGCTATAATCATGCTTTGTAACGTTACGGTAATTTAGAAATCACTCTCCTACAGTTAAGGTTATCTATATGAAGTTTCTCTTGCTTCACGGCTTATAAACTTCCGCTGCTATCTCAACTTTCCTAGTATACGCAGAAAACATGTATAGATTAGTATCGGGAGAATGCTATTTTCCTTAACAAATAAGCATTTCTCTTTACTGGCCCAAAAAAAAAAAATTAAAACCATATATTCTCAAAAAAAAAAGAAAAGAAATTTACCATGTCTTAATTGAAAAAAGAAAATTAACATAAAAAAAATCTTACTAGGTCTACGACTTTACTTACCGCTCATCTAAGAAAATTTTGGTGCACTGAAAGAAAAAGGAAATAATTTGGAGCTCTGAAGTTTAAGGTTTTCCTTGTGGTCTTCTATTATAATCAATCAACCGTTGCTCATATAGAATCTCCCTGATTTTTCACTCTGAAGTTCCTAACTTTTTATTCTTTTGGGTGAATTATACTTCTCCTCCCCCGATGGGCACCAAACCCTATTATATCTGTCTGTCTTTGCACCATTCAATTTTGTTTATCAACATTTAACACCTTTTTATCGACTTCTAAGAATCGTTGGACAAATATGCCCCTATTGTTATACTCTTTCTTTGAGTTGTGTATGCGCACACACTCTTCCCTCTTCCTTTCTTTTCTCATTTTTTCTTCATTTATTCCTTTTGGCTTCTTGATTTTTTTCCATGCAACTAAATTCTCACACGTCTTTTTTTTTTTTTTTGCATTTTTGGAATGAACCTGTTATTTGTATAATCGCATCTTTTCATTTTTTTATGCAGTCTTTGGATTTGTTATTTTTTTATACTCACATGTCAAGCTATATTTGAAGTACTTACAAGAGAATGTAATAGTCGCAAAGTTATGGTAATTGAATATTTGAATGGGTATGCCTTCGAAGTATGAGTAATATAAAACTAAATATAAATAGTTGAATAATTAATCAAACTTTTTTTTGTAGCACAATAAGTTGTCAATCATCACCTTAGCAAATCAATTAACCTTGTTGTTCTGGTTTACATAATGGTATGACTTCTTTATGTGGGCATTGAAATGATTATTATACTTTTGTTATCGAAATATATTGCATTTATGGAAAAAAAAAGGGAAAACAAAAGGAAAGGGAAAAAGAAAAAAGAAAAATAAAAACCAATTGAAGGCGCACTTTTGTCCCTTAAAATTTTGAAAGGGGATAAAGTGGTGATAAATGAACTGGAGAGGAGGAAAGTGACAAAAGGGTGTAAATTACGGGGTGAAGTGTAATTTACCATTTTTCCCCTTGCCCATCTGTTTCAAATTCTGTGATTTTTTTTTTTTTTTGAAAAGCAAATTCTGCGATTTACACTAGTTTTCTCCAAATCCAAGTCACTGGAGCTTGAGAAGAATACATCCACCTGACTCATATTCCTTCGTTTTTTTTTTTTCTCTTCCCTTCATTTGCTTTACTTTTCTAAAACTCTCTATTAATCCTGCAAATCTCTTGCAAATTTTTATGTCTTATTCCGTACATTTTAAAATTTCTGTACATTGTAAAAGGACATTTTCCATAACTATTTTAGAGCCAAAAATTTGTTTACTAATATGTAACAGATGTTTACCTTAAGAAACATCCTAAAATACACATCTGTCATTTGTATTTATGTCATTGGTCAAGCACTAACACAAGAATTAGAAGTTGTACTTCTAGCCAAAAGATTTAGTAATTTACTATAAAATAACAATAATAATAATAATTATTATTATTATTTACGTTTGAGAGACCATTAAAATTCGGATGAACACCTAATTCCAGCCTGAACGGGAAAGCCCATTTCACGATACTATAAAATCTGAAAGAACTTCATGGGGTCTGACAAAATACAGTTGATATCTAGAATTTTTTTGTTTCCTCCTGCATTTTTAGATTCATCTTTTAGAAAATTTAAGTTTGATTCATTCTTGAAATACCTCTTATGCACGGAAACAAATATTCAAAGCTTCGTAAGATTTCTTGTCCTCGAAATCCATTGATCAAGTTAAGGATATCACTAAGGACTGCCAAACTCTGTTTTCGGCACTTTTTTCGCAATAAATTTCTATTTCCTCTTGTATAATTTGAGGGCTGCTTCGTGTATTTCTAGACTCATTTTTTTTTGAAAATTATTGATGATATATACTTGAAGATTTCTATTGACCAAACTTTGTATGCCTAGTAGTCCATTCTTGCTTTAAAGAAGGGGTTGATTGCACAAAAATGTCCCGTAGCTAGACAGCTTTGTTGTGTCCGAAATTTATCAGGCGCCTGAAATTCGGTCGCGCTAAGTGTCACCTTCATGTTAAAGAAGCTTTGCTACGAGATTAAACAAGTTTGTATCTAGAGGGAAAAAAAGATGAAAAATCTTATTCTAAGCAACATAAGACTTGTACGATAGACACAAATTAAAAGATAGTCCATTGCGTTAATTTTAGAATATTTGTATCTGTCACAGCAAATTACAAAATTATATGACACAAACTAAAAAATTATGGAAGCAACCTTGTCACTATCGACAGCATGACTATCAGGCTTGAATGCATAATAGTTGATCTTAATTTAAGTTTGAAAATCAAGTTTTACACACATGGCATCTATCCAAATCTGATAGTACATTTACACTGGTAGCATATTAAAATTAATCTTTATTTAAATATATAGCATGCTAATCCTTATTTGTTAATCTAAGACACAAAAAGTTAATATTCTGCCCAAAAATCTGTTATATACCATGTTAAAATGGAAGCAGCGAAGTAACAAGTAATCAATAATCAAATCACTTTGTGCACATTCTATTACAAAATATCATGTAATATATATATATATATATATATATATATATAAATGCCAAACTTTTTTATTCACAAAGTGCCCAATCAATTGTTGAATGCTTATAGTTTCCACACCACTTCAAGGAAAATGCAGTCAGTCTTTTAAAAGAGATTGGAACTAAAAAGCAATATAGGACACAAACGCCATTGATTATGTATCTCTTTTGTTCCACAGAAAAAATTCAAAATCATTTGGGACAAGTTTCAAGTCATTAGACAACTACAAAAAAAAAAAAAAATTGATTTCTCCGTTCCTTCCGTAGTCAAGAAAACATTATTGTTGGTTCCGAGGCAAAATTGGGTGACTTTGACAAGTAAAATAGTTGATTGCTTTTTAAAACTTAGCATCACATTACTGACCATAGAAAAGAACACAGTATACTGGTGTGTGAAAATGAAATTATATTCGGACGCCATGACATTATCACTCAAGCCTGAGCTTAAGGACTCATATGTATATATTTTCAACTTCAACGATTATTTTAAACTCTCTTGTCTAAACGAGAAAGTCTTCTGCATCATATTCTGAAATTGAAGTGACAAACATTTAATAATTAAACCACAGTAAACCAGTGGACACGAAAAAATTCTTTGTAATAATACTACTTACGTGGGCTGACCATTCTCAACACATTTTTCCACTTTATAACATTTCTTTTTTTCTTCTCTGAATTTTGAAAACTACAAAATATTTCACGTTTCTGTGCTTAAAATAAGAGCTTATATGGTGGCTAATCTTATTTTTTATGCAATATTTATAGGAAAAACATCTAAATATAGTACCAGATATTTATTTTTAATTTTGTAATTGGTATATGAATAAACTTTATCATTTAATATATATATATATAGATATACATACAAACATACATACATATAGACACCCAAACACATGACTACGAAATTTCTCTTTCGCTAAAGCAAATAATATTGCATACCGGAAGTCAAACATTGACATTTTGAACACATGCTACTATGCTAGCCATCATGACTAGTAACCAAATTTCCTTTTACTTTGTCAAGCTGAATACTTTAATTGTCTTTCCTTTTCTACCATTTCGACTGTTTAAAAATCATTTGCACACCCTTGATTAAATATAGTAGGACACTATTAGGGAGGAAAGAATCAGCATAACACAACAATCAATTCATATGAATCAAGCTTTTTGTTTCTTCTTTTTTTAATTCCGGCAATGTCTTACATGTGTCTTATTATATAATGTGCTGTCCGGCCGGAGAATATCCCAAAAAGAATAGAAATTTATATTTGATTGTTAAAGGGTAAATATGCAATTTTAGTTAGTAAGGCAGCATCTTAGTGGATTCCCCAAAAATACTTCCATTAACCAAGTGCTTAGTCCATTCAAGACTCGAGACCAAGAAAATAAACAGCTCCCAGCTGGTCCATTCAAAACATCAAACCTTGGACTCAATTAATCAACATTACACAAGCCGATACTTTTCTACTAACCCATTCTACATTACCAAAACCGCATCCTTGCAACAAAAAAGAGGGGCAAGAATTGTTGTCAAAAGCATTCATTTCCGATGGTTAACTCTAAAAATTATCTCAAATTCTAGAATTTAATTCACATTTTTAAAACTATATACAAAATCTGTAAACGAATTTTTTTAATGACGAAAAGGTGAGTTTTAAGAAAAAGGAAGGAGACGAAAAAAGGGAAAATCGCCAATTTAGTCCTCAAACTATTTTACTAAAGCCGATTTGGTCCCTCAACATTTTATTGCACGAATTAAGTCCCTTAACTAAAATTATTGTGCCAATTGAGGACCTATACGGTGTCGCCACCCAAAACACATGTATCTGTACAGAAATCAACGGCGATGCAGCGTCATTTTTGGAAGTACACATCCTAATTTCTACGGGAAGTAAGGCAGATCCCATTTTGCATCCAAATTGGGGGAAACCTCTGAAATTAGGGGTTTTCCAAGACAAAGAGGGGCAAGAATTGTTGTCAAAAGCATTCATTTCCGATGGTTAACTCTAAAAATTATCTCAAATTCTAAAATTTAATTCACATTTTTAAAACTATATACAAAATCTGTAAACGAATTTTTTAATGACGAAAAGGTGAGTTTTAAGAAAAAGGAAGGAGACGAAAAAAGGGAAAATCGCCAATTTAGTCCTCAAACTATTTTACTAAAGCCGATTTGGTCCCTCAACATTTTATTGCACGAATTAAGTCCCTTAACTAAAATTATTGTGCCAATTGAGGACCTATACGGTGTCGTCACCCAAAACACATGTATCTGTACAGAAATCAACGGCGATGCAGCGTCATTTTTGGAAGTACACATCCTAATTTCTACGGGAAGCAAGGCAGATCCCATTTTGCATCCAAATTGGGGGAAACCTCTGAAATTAGGGGTTTTCCAAGACAAAGAGGGGCAAGAATTGTTGTCAAAAGCATTCATTTCCGATGGTTAACTCTAAAAATTATCTCAAATTCTAAAATTTAATTCACATTTTTAAAACTATATACAAAATCTGTAAACGAATTTTTTTAATGACGAAAAGGTGAGTTTTAAGAAAAAGGAAGGAGACGAAAAAAGGGAAAATTGCCAATTTAGTCCTCAAACTATTTTACTAAAGCCGATTTGGTCCCTCAACATTTTATTGCACGAATTAAGTCCCTTAACTAAAATTATTGTGCCAATTGAGGACCTATACGGTATCGCCACCCAAAACACATGTATCTGTACAGAAATCAACGGCGATGCAGCGTCATTTTTGGAAGTACACATCCTAATTTCTACGGGAAGCAAGGCAGATCCCATTTTGCATCCAAATTGGGGGAAACCTCTGAAATTAGGGGTTTTCCAAGACAACCCATTCTGTTGGCTGTTCTGTTGGATGTTAGAAAAGTTTGATGCTGCTGCAAAAATTAAGAGGTTGTTGGATGTTCTGTTGGATGTTAGAAAAGTTTGATGCTGCTGCAAAAATTAAGAGGTTGTCTTGGAAAACCCCTAATTTCAGAGGTTTCCCCCAATTTGGATGCAAAATGGGATCTGCCTTGCTTCCCGTAGAAATTAGGATGTGTACTTCCAAAAATGACCCTGCATCGCAGTTGATTTCTGTATAGATACATGTGTTTTGGGTGGCGATACCGTATAGGTCCTCAATTGGCACAATAATTTAAGTTAAGGGACTTAATTCGTGCGATAAAATGTTGAGGGACCAAATCGATTTTAGTAAAATAATTTGAGAACTAAATTGGCGATTTTTCCGAAGAAAAAATTATACTGCTATTACTTTACAGTACAACATAATTTAAAGTAGTAAAACGTACGGTTAACAAACCTAATAGAAGCATTTTGTTACATCTGTCAGTTGTCGTACACGACCATTCGTATGTACTCTCCAACCTTGTTGCAATAAATTCCATCCACGTGGTAATCTTAGGCATTTGAATGATTCCAAACTGCACAGCCAAGAGACCCTTACAAAATTCCAATCACCTCGTGGCATTCAAAATTTCACATGTACAGCCCCTCAAGTCTGATAAATTCAATCACGAATAAATTCAATTTTACATCTCCTTAGTCAACACGTAATCCTGTTTGGAAAATTGCGGCACATTCAACCGTCAAACATGACTCCAAACCAACTCCAACAGTCCAACCTCCCATACTATAAATACCCCCAACATCTCCACGCTTCTGCAACAAATTAACATCCATAGCAAGAATAAGCCAAGAATCAACCAATTCACCTACATTTTCAGCTAATAAATTTGTCCTTTTTTGTGGGTTTTAGTCGATTTTTGGGCTCAAGATGGATTGCAGAAAAGCAGCGATTCTTGTATTGTTTTTTGTCATCTTTGTTGCCATTATGGGACAAGTTCATGTGGAGGCAGCGAGGTTGCTGACGGAGGAAGACTTCGCCGGTGCCAATCACTTGGATAGATTTCCATCGGTATATGCAAAAGCAAGAGACACGATGTCATATTGGTTTGAAAGGTTGGCATCTGGACCTAGCCCTAAAGGACCTGGTCATTAAGCTTAAAAGTATGGCCAGCAAGTATTTAGGCAGCAGTTCGGCCATGCAAGGACAATGAGCAACCACCACTAGTATATTTTGGTAGTATTTACCATTTAGAGAGGGTGTAAGACTCAGTTTTTTTTCGGTTATTTCATTCATTCTTTCTTTGATGTCATGTTACACGATGAAATCTTAATGCATAGATGTATATTTCTGACTTTTGCCCTCGAAGTGGCAGTTATAATGATAGATATTTTTTTCAATGCTTTCTTTCATTTCTTTTGCCCTTGATCAACGGTTCAAGCTTTCTACAATAGCAAGTCCATGGATAACTCAGGTGTTCCAGTTCATCATACGTAAAAAACATGAAAAAATTTTTCTGCACATTTCATTAGGCCTTCCTTAGTTTGCAGACACTTCAATCAACAAATTAGAAAATTTTCTGATGAATCATGAGTTGGCTGCATGAGACAGTGTAGTGCAGCTTTTATAGAAGTATTCCTTACAAAGCATGGATTATCATTTCCTACAACATACTATCGAGGATGAAAACTTCCATCTACTCCATAAAGTTGTATTCTTTTAAGGGTTCTCTGTCTATAATAAGTACCTTTAGGACACTGGTGAAATGGGATGAAATATTTATTATGATGGCTCTAATCAATTCTATCAAATTTTTTATGTGGATATCTATTTTTTCTGTCTATTCTTATCTTATTAAATGTCGAAACCTACATTTATTTTGTTTAGGTTTAAGTCTCCTACCTATTATTGTTACGACATGTTATAGTAGCTTGATTATTGTTGTTAAGAAACAATCACATTTCATATTTTTGTCTCCATTTATTATTATTATTATTTTTTGTTGTGATCAACAAAAAGAGAAAGGCAAAAGGAGAAAAAGACAATTTATCGGCCTTGGCAGACTTTTATTCCAGAAGATGTAAAAAACTTATATATATATATATATATATATAGAGAGAGAGAGAGAGAGAGAGAGAGCAAACAAAAGCCATAAAATGATAGTAGCTAGTTGCATTGAAGTCAACCTTGAAGTTTATTTTCTTTCCATTTTTTCTTCTTGTTCCCTTTTGGGGAGTATAATAGTCTTGCGTGGAAAACGATATACAAGACTGTTCTTTTTTTTTATTTCCCTAACTTTGCTCGCTAAATGATAGAGCAATATGACGTTTTCTTTCTTTTTTTCTTCTTTTAAATAGTCAAAACATGGGATAGAAAAAATGATGCGGAAGCAGGTAGAAGGAATGGTTTCACGAGCTTTTTCCAAAAATAACAAAGATGCGATTCAAGAAAACAAAATTACAACAAAAGGCAGAAAACGAAAAAAAAAGAAAGAAAAACAAAGTTCTACTCCGATGAAATCCGATGCCAATGTTGGCATCGGTTCTCCTCTGAAGGGAAGTCCGGCACTGATCTTCGGACTTCCTCTGAAGTCGTGGGCGTGCAGCTTCCATTTGCTCTCTCTTTTGCTAGCTCCATTTTGTCCAAAACCTCACAGCAACTTGTTCTACATCAAAAAACTATAGTAGGATAACCTTGAGAAGATATACACATCTAAAAATATATTTATGAAGTTTATCGCTTTTTTTTATTAGTAGGGAAAAATTAAGATTTAAGAAGCAAAAATAGAGAAATTGCATATTAATCAACAGGAGTTAGGCAAGCATTTATTCGAACTTGTCCATTGTTAATTTTCATCTTCACTAGTAATTAAGTAGTCTAATTCAGGTTCTTGTTATAGACACAGAAGGTAAAAAATAGACAGAACTAAGGGGCGGGAGAGTCATTGCCACCCGCTGCCCAAGTTTTTCGAAAGGCTAGTTGGAGATGGGCCTCGTGTAGGGATGGCAATGGGGGCGGATGCCCGCGGGCAACCACCGCAGCCATCGCAGTTCCTCCTTTGTTCCCTCCTTCGCAGCCACCGCTGTCGCCTCCCATTCCCCTCAATTCTAATCACTACCCAATTAATCACAGGCGCAAAAGAGAGAAGTGAACTGGAAGGACGTGGGCCTACATTACTTAAGGACATAAAAAAGTCAGGTGTGCCCATTTCTTTTTGGTGCATTTGAAGTAAGTCGTCTACTGTGGCTAAACTTGTTATGACAGCATTGCAGGTAATGTCATTGTTTTTATTGATGAGGTCCACACACTTATTGGTTCTGGGATAGTAGGACGAGGCAATAAGGGATTTGGTCTTGATATTGCCAATTTATTGAAGCCATCATTTGGACGGGGTGAGTTACAGGTAATATTTTTTCCTTGTTACATGCTTTAGTGTGCATTATGTTACTGGATACTCATTGATACCTGAACAAGAAATCATGTTACACTGATATGATCGTGGATATTGTAAGCTCATGTTTTTAATCTTAGCTTGGAATTAGTAGCCGAAAGTTTCTAATCTTTCCTCGTGGAGGACCGCGGGGAAAACGGGGCGGGGACGGGGCGAGGGGTGGGGGGCAAGGGGTGGGGGACGGGGAGAGTTATTTGACAACGGGGCAGGGGACGAGGGAAGGATCCCCAGCCCCATTGCCACCCCTAGCCTCGTGCTTCGCCTGAGGTTGCCCAGGCAAAGATGTCGACTGGCGGTGCACGTATAGAGAAATAAAAAAGAGTAAATCTTTCCTATATTAACTGTGTATATACTATCATCGTAGATTCATGATATATGTGTAAAAGTTGAATTTCAAATTCAAATTTTGTATAATTATCATTTATCTAATGCTGATAGTGTATACATGTTAGTGTAGAAAAAATTAATCCAATAAAAATTTTAAAACAAAAGAGCAAAAGCGGAAATTTAAGGAAACAATCAACAATGTAGAAAGAAAGAGAAGTAACCATTTAAATAGATGAATGTATTGTGCTATTAGTTTGATTTCATTAGTAAAAAGAGTATTCTAAATAAATA
Organism: Coffea humblotiana; assembly: GCA_023065735.1. Taxonomy (NCBI): domain Eukaryota; kingdom Viridiplantae; phylum Streptophyta; class Magnoliopsida; order Gentianales; family Rubiaceae; genus Coffea; species Coffea humblotiana. The sequence continues at coordinate 23,034,847 of CM041210.1, forward strand.
GGGATAATTTCAGAAACCTCCCTTGAGGTTTTTGACAATTTCAAGAAAGTTTTCCTCAATATTTTAAAATTACACATACTTCCCCTATCAATGCAAAAGTACTCTACTACCCCTCATAAAATACTTAAAGACATTTTTTTGGAAAAATCTCGAAAATCCAAACCGAAAACAAAACAGCAACAATTGATTCTCTCTCTTGGGCGTCCCTTACGTTGCTTTTTTTCCCACTTCATCCTTTGCCCAACTTCCCATCACCCCTCTCCAACTCATGTCTACCCAACTTTCCTGCTCTACTTCAGGACACTAACTATTGTCCATCAACTCTTGCTCGTGCTTGTCCCCCTCTTTTTCCTTCTCGGCTTCTCTTTTTTTTTTTTACTTTTCCTACATCAATTCCCTTCTCTTTGCAAACTTGATTTGATTAGACTCATCCCTTCCTCCCTTTTTTTTCCTATTCAGGGTGTAGTGGGTTTGATTTTTTTGTATCTATGTTCTTTATCCAATTTTGGTTGATCATGGGTGATAAAACTTGGTGATGTCAAAGATCAAGAGTTTGAGAAATGGATCTTGGGCTTCATAAAATGGGTTGTTGAAAGAAAACGAAAGGCTGCAAAGGGAGGAAGAGTAAGGGGATTTGACATGTGGGATTGGTTCTCGATGGAGTGTTGGTTTTGGATAAAATTTGGGGTTTTTTATTTCTGGTAAAATTTGATGGAGTATTGGTTGAGTTTTATCAATTTAATAATAAGAGGCGGGTGTATTTACCTTTTAGAGAAAGTGTTGGGGCTGGATAGAGTGTAAGAATTAGCCTAGGCTGCCGAAAGTAAATTGGATTGCGATGTTTTGCGTGCCTACAATTTTTGGAATTGCTTTTGATTCAGCTTGGGATGTTTGCTTGGCTTTTCTGATGGTGATGCCAAGAAAAGGCAATCATCAAAATTCTTTTTATTTTATTTTTTTAAAAAAATTTGTGGTAGAGAGGATTTCTTGGCTTTTGATAGTCTTGCTTGGAAGAAGACAGTCAACAAAGAAGGCAATTAGTGAATACGATCAGCAAAAAATCTTTTTCCTTTTTTTTGGGCAGAAGGGGTAGTTTAAGATATATATGAAGAAAAATGTACGTTATTGGGGTCTATTTGAAGCATAAATAGTGAAAGCAAGAGTGGTGGATGTAATTGTTAAAATTTAAGGGGAGCTCTCTGAAATTGTTTGAAACCTCAAGGGAGGTTTCTGAAATTATCCCAATAAATATGGATAACGGGTTACTCATAGGGCATTCATTAAGATATATTTTAGATGTCATATTTTTTAAAAATGTAAAATTAATTAGAAAAAATAAATAAATATAAGAAAGGATAGATAAGATTAAATAAGAAATATATAAAAACACAAAAAAGGTAATAATTGTTAGTATGTGCATATACATGACAGATTAGATTAATGTTAGATGTGTTAATGAGTTCCTATGGCACCCATTAGAAAAATCCAATAAATATAACTATTGATTTGGCATCCATTGGTGGACCTAAGTGTAGGAATCACAATGGGAACCAAAGCTGAAACAGTAGGTAGATATAAAATATATCTTATTAAGTAAGGAAAAAGAACTCTGATTTGTTTAATAAACAGAAAAATTTTGATGCACTTGAACTAAACAGAGTTCATAAAAGAACATATTCTATTAGCTAGTAAAAAACGTGCCTGATGTCAACAATGAGGGTAAAAAAATTTTAGTTAAGCTTTCATAAAGATAAGGTAATAAAAGACATTAAAATCATTACGAAACAGTAAGAGTGAACGCAACAAAACCCTCATTACATGAATTGAAATAAGAAAAAGACTAATAATAACTGTAACTAACAGTTGCAGGGTAAGTTTTTCAATAAAACTATTCATGTAAGTAATATCAATGCGCTAATTGTATTCACAAGTGTGTTGGAACAATCTGAAATGTGATTGTTTCTTGACAACAATAAGCAAGGTACTATAACATGTCGTAACAATAACAGGTAGGAGACTTAAACCTAAACAAAATAAATAAAGGTTTGGACATTTAATAAGATAAGAATAGATAGAAAAAAAATAGATATCCCACATAAAAATGTTGATAGAATGGATCTTAGAGCCATCATAATAAATATTTCAGCCCACTTCACCAGTGTCCTAAAAGTACTTATTATAGACAAAGAACCCTTAAAAGAATACAACTTTATGGAGTAGACCGAAGTTTTCACCACGATAGTATGTTGTTGGATAGGATAATCCATGCTTTGTAAGGAACACTTCCATAAAAGCTGCACTACACTGTCTCATGCAGCCAACTCATGATTCATCAGAAAATTTTCTAATTTGTTGATTGAAGTGTCTGCAAACTAAGGAAGGCCTAATGAAATGTGCAGAAAAATTTTTTCATGTTTTTTACGTATGATGAACTGGAAAACCTGAGTTATCCATGGACTTGCCTATTGTAGAAAGCTTGAAACCATTGATCAAGGGCAAAAGAAATGAAAGAAAGCATTGAAAAAAAAATATCTATCATTATAACTGCCACTTCGAGGGCAAAAGTCAGAAATATACAACTATGCATTAAGATTTCATCGTGTAACATGACATCAAAGAAAGAATGAATGAAATAACCAAAAAAAAACTGAGTCTTACACCCTCTCTAAATGGTAAATACTACCAAAATATACTAGTGTTGGTTGCTCATTGTCCTTGCATGGCCGAACTGCTGGCCATACTTTTAAGCTTAATGACCAGGTCCTCTAGGGCTAGGTCCAGATGCCAAGCTTTCAAGCCAATGCGACATCGTGTCTCTTGCTTTTGCATATACCGATGGAAATCTATCCAAGTGATTGGCACCGGCGAAGTCTTCCTCCGTCAGCAACCTCGCTGCCTCCACATGAACTTGTCCCATAATGGCAACAAAGATGACAAAAAACAATACAAGAATCGCTGCTTTTCTGCAATCCATCTTGAGCCCAAAAATCGACTAAAACCCACAAAAAAGGACAAATTTATTAGCTGAAAATGTAGGTGAATTGGTTGATTCTTGGTTTATTCTTGCTATGGACGTTAATTTGTTGCAGAAGTGTGGAGATGTTGGGGGTATTTATAGTATGGGAGGTTGGAGTTGGTTTGGAGTCATGTTTGACGGTTGAATGTGCCGCAATTTTCCAAACAGGGTTACGTGTTGAATAAGGAGATGCAAAATTGAAGCGTCCTATTCGTGATTGAATTTATCAGAATTGAGGGGCTGTACATGTGAAATTTTGAATGCCATGAGGTGATTGGAATTTTGTAAGGGTCTCTTGGCTGTGCAGTTTGGAATCATTCAAATGCCTAAGATTACCACGTGGATGGAATTTATCGCAACAAGGTTGGAGAGTACATACGAATGGTCGTGTACGACAACTGACAGATGTAACAAAATGCTTCTATTAGGTTTTCCGTCTCCTTCCTTTTTCTTAAATCTTGCTTTTTCGTCATTAAAAAAAATTCGTTTACAGATTTTGTATATAGTTTTAAAAATGTGAATTAAATTTTAGAATTTGAGATAATTTTTAGAGTTAACCATCGGAAATGAATGCTTTTGACAATAATTCTTGCCCCTCTTTTTGTTGCAAGGATGCGGTTTTGGTAAATGCAGCCAGTAGAATGGGTTGGTAGAAAAGTATCGGCTTGTGTCATGTTGATTAATTGAGTCCAAGGTTTGATGTTTTGAATGGACCAGCTGGGAGCTGTTTATTTTCTTGGTCTCGAGTCTTGAATGGACTAAGCACTTGGTTAATGGAAGTATTTTTGGGGAACCCACTAAGATGCTGCCTTACCAATTAAAATTGCATATTTATCCTTTAACAGTCAAATATAATTTCTATTCTTTTTGGGATATTCTCCGGCCGGACAGCACATTATATAATAAGACACATGTAAGACATTGCCGGAATTAAAAAAAAAAGAAACAAAAAACTTGATTCATATGAATTGATTGTTGTGTTATGCTGATTCTTTCCTCCCTAATATTTAATTAATAATTCATCTACTATATTGTTGTGCAAATGATTTTTAAAACAGTCCGAAATGGTAGAAAAGGGAAGACAATTAAAGTATTCAGCTTGACAAATTAAGTAAAAGGAAATTTGGTCCACTAGTCATGATGGCTAGCATGTTCAAAATGTCAATGTTTGACTTCCGGTATGTAATATTATTTGCTTTAGCGAACGAGAAATTTCGTAGAGTCATGTGTGTATGTGTCTGTATGTATGTATGTATGTATGTATTAAATGACAAAGTTTATTCATATACGAATTACAAAATTAAAAATAAATATCTGCTACAATATTTAGATGTTTTTCCTATAAATATTGCATGAAAAAAATAAGATTATCCACCATATAAGCTCTTATTTTAAGCACATAAACGTGAAATATTTTGTATTTTTTAAAGTTTGGAGAAGGAAAAAAGAAATGTTATAAAGTGGAAAAATGTGTTGAAAATGGTCAGCCCACGCAAGTAGTATATTGTTACAACAGAATTTTTTCTTGTCCACCGGTTTACTGTGGCTTAATTGTTAAATGTTTGTCACTTCAACTTCAGAATATGATGTAGAAGACTTTCTCGTTTAGACAAGAGAGTTTAAAATAATTGTTGAAGTTGAAAATATATAAATATGATTCCGTAAGTTCGGGCTTGAGTGATGATGTCATGGCGTCCGATTATATTTTCATTTTCACACCTCAGTGTACTGTTTCTTTTCCACGGTCAGTTATGTGTTGCTAAGTATTGAATATAGGTGGCAAATCAATCCATTTATTAAATTTATCTATACCCGTACATAAATAGATGGGTATGGGTATCTTAAATTTTTATATATGGGTATAAATGGTTTATCAAATAATACCCATTTAATAAATGAGTATTATTGGGTAACCCATCAAACCCAATTAATATATTTAGAATTGTCTTCCCCCAAACCTCCTCTCTTCCCCCACCCATTTTTTTTTCAAATTTTCATTTGTCATGATGTTAACTACTTTTGTTTCATTATTATTATTATTTGTTGGTTTTATCTTATTATTTTATTTTCTTTTAGTTTGTTGACTTGCTCATTTTTCAGCATTACCAATTTATGATAAGTTTTAGCCTCTTTTCTTATCTTTCTAAAATGAAATTTTAAATTTATATATGAAAAAAATGTTAGGGGTTCAAAATTTTTGGATTAAGTTTTTATATTAACTTTTATAGTATTTAGTTCAAAATTTTATATTCTTATTGTTTAATTATTAAATAATATGTAATTTTGCGACATAGAGTATAAATGGAAAAAAAATTGGTAATTAGGCTTATTGAGCATTATAAGTAAATATTTAAAACTAATGATGGGTACAAAGGATGGTATAAATTGATAACTTAGTTTATAAAAATGAATTTAAATGAATTTACAAAAATTAAAATAAATGGGTTATAAATGGTTAATTGGGTTACCCAATTCATTTTTTGACTTTCCTATTTATACCCATCTAATTAAATGGGTATAAATGAGTTGACTCACTTATACCTATTACCCATTTTATCCAACCCTGTGAGAACTCGGAAATTTATGTGTACACTTTGAATTTATTTTATTACATTTAATCTGTTATTAGAAATATTATATGTACAAATGAATGCTTAAATTAAATGCATAATTGAATTCCTATAAAATTGAAAATTTAGGAAAAAAATAATATAATAAATAAATAAAACAATAAACAAACCTGGAAGACACTTGTCCGAATGCATGGAAATGTTTAACACATACACATTTTATGTATTTTGATTTATTTTACCTTCATATGTTACCAAAAGCATTGCATACACCAAATAGTCGTCAAATTATATGTTAATTGATTTCTTATAAATTGAATGTATAAAATACCCTAAATTAGTGTAACAAAATTCTTATAAGGATATACCAATTAGAATAAGATAAATTTTTGAGGCAATACTTGAAGATAATATAAGTACAGCTCCTTAATAAGTAAATAAACTAACACCAAATGACCCTTTTAACCCTAAGATTTAAATTAACTACCTTGCAACCTATAGAGATTTGGTTCCTTAAGTAATAACCAAGAGAAGCAAATGCTCGGACCACGGGCAGGAACGGGCAGTTTTGTGCATTTTTGCATGCCGCGTAATTTTGTTTGCACTCGGTATAACTTTATTTGTATAACGTATAATTTTAGAATAAATTTTTATGGGGTCCACACACATTGTTAAAAACAAAATACAAGAAGTGATCTGGATCGTACAATTTTTTTAAATCAAATCTTGGCCGTGAACAGTTCAGGAGCGGTCCATCTGATGACAGCTCCTGCCCCTCATCCCAAATGCTCGGTCGTTCTAGACTTCCACGGCTTCCACCGAGAGCAAAAGGAACAAGAGAGAAATAGAATTCTAGGCCATCTACCATCTGCCTTCCAAAAAGCCGAGGGAAAGAGAAGGATTGGGAGAGGAATCTGGCTGGTTTCATCCCTTACCAGCTTCGACTGAGGCAGAGAGAGTGACGCAAGGAAGGAGAAAGAGAGCGCTGGTGCGAAATTTTGAGGAAACGAAGCAAGGAACTTGAGCAGTCTGTAATTGTCGAATCTGAGGAGAAAAGAGGTAAAATACTGTAATGATCTTTTAATTATCTGGTACAACTGAATTCTTAAGTTGCATGTTGAGTTTTAGTTGAGAAAATTCTGTTTAATAACTGTTTAGCTATTGGGAAGAAAAACGGAAGAAACCGAGAGAGAAAGCTAGAGTTGTAGCTTGTTGTCAGTGTTTTCTTGGGAAATAATGTTAGGAAATGCAAGCAATCTGTTTATATCTCAAGTGTTATAAGATGTCTGGCTGAAAACTTGCGAAAGGTTGGAAATTTGGATTGGAAATGTTGATAGGAAGTTGCTGGAACTTCCCAGCTTCATCCGAGTGGGGAAAAAGAAAAGTTCCAGCAGTCTTTATGAAATTTGGTACTGAAATCCTATATGAAGCTGTAATATATTGTATAATACATTGTTCTGGACATGCATGCAAGATTTAAGCTGAAAATGAGGAGCTTATTGATGAATTTTCGTGACTTAAAGGTTGAGTGCTGCTAGAGTTCATCCAACCTGGCCGAGAGAGGAAGTAGAGTTTGGTTCAGCTTTTCTTTTCAAATTTTGGCTGAAAATTTTATATTTCTGTATAAAAACTCTGTGGTTTGATAATTACCCTCTGCATGTTAAGTTAGGAGTAAGGAAAGTGAAGAAAAAAATGAGGGAGACAGTCTTGTACTTAAACTGCTGAGTTGCTGAAAGTTGTAATTAGCTGAGGACAGAATTATTTGTGGCTTTTGGTGGAATTATTTGCTGAAATTGCAGGTTATTTGTTTTAGTTTAGATTGGACAGAATGTATGCTTAGTGTTTAGTGTTTTAAGCAAATAAAAGATGGAACTTTGTTGAAAATTATGAAGTTAATGTAAGATTAATGAGTCCTGGCGAGAGTCAAGTAGATGATCCGCTAACTTGTAGGGTACACCCTTAAAGGAGAAGGAGGTGGGGTCGTCACAAACCCAAACCCTCCCAAATCACCCATTTTGATACCTCTAAATAAACCCTTATCGTGAGAGTCAAAATAGATTGTTCCAAAAAGTCCTGATTGTGAGTATCCAAAAATCCCTAAATACCCAACACCTTGAGAACCCAAAATCTAGGACTGAAAATCTACTTCTTAAATCTCACTTTTTTTTTCATTAAAAAATTTGTTTATAAATTTTGTATATAATTTTAAAATTGATAAATAAAAATGTGAATTAAATTTTAGAATTTGAGATAATTTTTAGAGTTAACCATCGGAAATGAATGCTTTTGACAATAATTCTTGCCCCTCTTTTTGTTGCAAGGATGCGGTTTTGGTAATGCAGCCAGTAGAATGGGTTGGTAGAAAAGTATCGGCTTGTGTCATGTTGATTAATTGAGTCCAAGGTTTGATGTTTTGAATGGACCAGCTGGGAGCTGTTTATTTTCTTGGTCTCGAGTCTTGAATGGACTAAGCACTTGGTTAATGGAAGTATTTTTGGGGAACCCACTAAGATGCTGCCTTACCAATTAAAATTGCATATTTATCCTTTAACAGTCAAATATAAATTTCTATTCTTTTTGGGATATTCTCCGGCCGGACAGCACATTATATAATAAGACACATGTAAGACATTGCCGGAATTAAAAAAAAAGAAACAAAAAACTTGATTCATATGAATTGATTGTTGTGTTATGCTGATTCTTTCCTCCCTAATATTTAATTAATAATTCATCTACTATATTGTTGTGCAAATGATTTTTAAACAGTCGAAATGGTAGAAAAGGGAAGACAATTAAAGTATTCAGCTTGACAAATTAAGTAAAAGGAAATTTGGTCACTAGTCATGATGGCTAGCATGTTCAAAATGTCAATGTTTGACTTCCGGTATGTAATATTATTTGCTTTAGCGAACGAGAAATTTCGTAGAGTCATGTGTGTATGTGTCTGTATGTATGTATGTATGTATGTATTAAATGACAAAGTTTATTCATATACGAATTACAAAATTAAAAATAAATATCTGCTACAATATTTAGATGTTTTTCCTATAAATATTGCATGAAAAAAATAAGATTATCCACCATATAAGCTCTTATTTTAAGCACATAAACGTGAAATATTTTGTATTTTTTAAAGTTTGGAGAAGGAAAAAAGAAATGTTATAAAGTGGAAAAATGTGTTGAAAATGGTCAGCCCACGCAAGTAGTATATTGTTACACAGAATTTTTTCGTACAACATTATTTATAGTAGTAAAACGTACGGTTGACAAACCTAATAGAAGCATTTTGTTACATCTGTCAGTTGTCGTACACAACCATTCGTATGTACCCTCCAACCACGTGGTAATCTTAGGCATTTGAATGATTCCAAACTGCACAGCCAAGAGACCCTTACAAAATTCCAATCACCCCGTGGCATTCGAAATTTCGCATGTACAGCCCCTCAATTCTGATAACTTAGGACCACTTCAATTTTACATCTCCTTAGTCAACACGTAACCCTGTTTGGAAAATTGCGGCACATTCAACCCTCTTCGTTCAAAGTGTCAAACATGACTCCCAAACCAACTCCAACCTCCCATACTATAAATACCCCAACATCTCCACACTTCTGCAACAAATTAACATCCATAGCAAGAATAAGCCAAGAATCAACCAATTCACCTACATTTTCAGCTAATAAATTTGTCCTTTTTTGTGGGTTTTAGTCGATTTTTGGGCTCAAGATGGATTGCAGAAAAGCAGCGATTCTTGTATTGTTTTTTGTCATCTTTGTTGCCTTTATGGGACAAGTTCATGTGGAGGCAGCGAGGTTGCTGACGGAGGAAGACTTCGCCGGTGCCAATCACTTGGATAGATTTCCATCGGTATATGCAAAAGCAAGAGACACGATGTCATATTGGTTTGAAAGGTTGGCATCTGGACCTAGCCCTAAAGGACCTGGTCATTAAGCTTAAAAGTATGGCCAGCAAGTATTTTGGCAGCAGTTCGGCCATGCAAGGACAATGAGCAACCAACACTAGTATATTTTGGTAGTATTTACCATTTAGAGAGGGTGTAAGACTCAGTTTTCTTTTTGGTTATTTCATTCATTCTTTCTTTGATGTCTTGTTACACTATGAAATCTTAATGCATAGATGTCTATTTCTGACTTTTGCCCTTGAAGTGGCAGTTACAATGATAGATATTTTTTTTTTCAACGCTTTCTTTCATTTCTTTTGCCCTTGATCAATGGTTCAAGCTTTCTACAATAGCAAGTCCATGGATAACTCAGGTGTTCCAGTTCATCATACGTAAAAAACATGAAAAAAATTTTCTGCACATTTCATTAGGCCTTCCTTAGTTTGCAGACACTTCAATCAACAAATTAGAAAATTTTCTGATGATGAGACAGTGTAGTGCAGCTTTTATAGAAGTATTCCTTACAAAGCATGGATTATCATTTCCTATAAGATACACGGATTATCATATCCTACAACATGCTATCGAGGATGAAAACTTTTATCTACTCCATAAAGTTGTACTCTTTTAAGGGTTCTCTGTCTATAATAAGTACCTTTAAGACACTGGTGAAGTGGGATGAAATATTTATTATGATGGCTCTAAGATCAATTCTATCAATTTTTTTTATGTGGATATCTATATTTTCCATCTATTTTTATCTTATTCAATGTCCAAACTTTTATTTATTTTGTTTAGGTTTAAGTCTCCTACCTATTAGCTTGATTATTGTTGTTAAGAACAATCACATTTCATATTTTTGTCTCCATTTATTATTATTATTATTATTTTTGTTATGACCAACAAAAAGAGAAAGGCAAAAGGAGAAAAAGATAATTTATCGGCCCTGGCTGACTTTTGTTTCAGAAGATGTAAAAAACTTATATATATATATAAAGAGAGAGAGAGAGAAAACAAAAGCCATAAAATGACGTAGCTGGCTTCATTGAAGTCAACCTTGAAGTTTATTTTCTTTCCATTTTTTCTTCTTGTTCCCTTTTGGGGAGTATAATAGTCTTGCGTGGAAAACGATATACAAGACTGTTCTATTCTTTTCTGTTTTTTTGTCTAACTTTGGGAATGACGGAATGTACATCTCACTAAATCATAGAGCAATATGACGTTTTCTTTCTTATTTTCTTCTTTTAAATAGTCAAAACATGGTAGAAGGAATGGTTTCACGAGCTTTTTCCAAAAATAACAAAGGAGCGATTCACGAAAACAAAATTACAACAAAGACAGAAAACGAAAAAAAGAAAAAGAAAAACAAAGTGCTACTCCTGAAGGGAAGTCCAGCGCTGATCTTCAAGCCGGCGCCGATCTTCGGAACCTCTGAAGTCGTGGCCGTGCAGCTTCCGTTTGCTCTCTCTTTTACCTGCTCCATTTTGTCCAAAACCTTCCCAGCAACTTGTTCTACATCAATAGTAATTAAGTAGTCTAATTCAGGTTCTTTTTATAGACACAGATGGCCAAAAATAGACAGAACTAAGGGGCGGGAGAGTCATGGCTGCCCAAGTTTTTCAAAAGGCTAGTTGGAGATGGGCCTCGTGCTTCGCCTGAGCTTGCCCAGGCGAAGATGCCAGACTGGCGGTGGACATATATGGGAAATAAAAAATTTCAAAACAGAAGAGTAATAACGGAAATTTAAGGAAACAATCAGCAATACAGAAAGAATAGAAGTAACCATTTACATAGATGAATGTATTGTGCTATCAATTTGATTTCATTAGTAAGAAGAGTATTCTAAATAAACATGGGTCTAAGGGTATCTCATAGGACATTCATTAAGATATATTTCAGGTATTATTTTTTGAAAGTGTAAAATTAATTAGGAATAAATAAATAAATACAAGAGAGGATAGATAAGATTAAATAGGAAAAATATAAAAACGTAAAAGAGGATAATAATTGTTAATATATACATATACATAATAAGTTAGATGAACGTTAGGTGTATTAACGAGTGCCCTGTGGACACCCGTTAGAAAAATTTAATAAATATAACTATTGATCTGGCATCAATTGGTGTACTAAGTGTAGGAATCACAATGGGAGCCAAAGCTGAAATAGTAGGTAGATATAATGTATATCTTATTAAGTAAGGAAAAAGAACTCTGATTTGTTTAATAAACAGAAAAAATTTTGATGCACTTGAATTAAGCAGAGTTCATAAAAGAACATATTCTATTAGCTAGTAAAAAACGTGCCTGATGTCAATAATGAGGGTAAAAATTTTAGTTAAGTTTCATAAAGATAAGGTAATAAAAGACGTTAAAATCATTACGAAACAGCGAGAAATGAACGCAACCAAACCCTCATGACATGAAATGAAATAAGTAAAAAGACTAACAATATCAGTAACTAACAGTTTCAGGGTAAGTTTTCAATAAAACTATTCATGTAAGTAATATCAATGGTCTAATTGTATTCACAAGTGTGTTAATGAATAAAGTAATTAAAGTTGTAATATATGAACATCATTTCTTGGCTAAACATCTACACGCAACCAATAACAAGAAGCCAATTCTCCTAAGTCCAGCAGTCAAGAACAAAATTTCAAACTACCGTTTGTAATAGTGGAATGCAAAAAGACATGAAAACCACACCAGTTTATCCAATCCATTTCATTGCTAATAAGGACATAGAGGGAACAGAGGGACCTCATTGTAAAACAACACTTGAGAATCCGGACATTATGGTCAAGACAAAGAAACAAGCAAACCGTTCTCAGCCCAATAGTCCAAAAACAACCACTAACCAATACTAAAACTCCTTCCAAATTGACCAAAACACTCACCTAGTTATGGTGACCACAAGGGGCCATGAATTACTCTATTCACAAAACTCAACTTCCCCTTTTTTTTTTTTGTTAGGGATTAGTGATATACAGCCCAAACTCCAAAACTCTAATCGCAAAAGATTTTATAGCGTGAGCGATCAAAAAATAGGGACAGAGATATGTTTAAACTGTGGATATGTTTGTAAGTAGTACTATGTTTACATTAGAATATTAGATATATTAGACCAACTTTTTAGTCTTTTTGAGGTTAAACACACAAAAGCAATATGTGCATTATGGATAAAAAATTGTGGATACTCATGATTAGGAGAGTTCCATTTTTTTATAATACAATTGAAGATCAAAATTGCCAATTGTTTTATGTAGATATTTATCTTTCTATCTATTCTTATCTAATTCTCTAACCATAAATGTTACAACTTCTTTTAGTAGTTTGATCATTTTTGTTAAGGAATTATCACATTTCATGATTTTATGGCCATTTAGTTTTAGAATGGGGGCTGCGGGCTGCCTGATAGACGACTAAAGGAAAAACAGAAAAAGACTGGAAAACCACAATGAAAATGACACTCTTCTTGTTTATTATGTTGTTTCTTTTGTTAAAGAAAGGAAGAGAAAATTTTGCTTTATCAAGAGGAAAAATAAGGGAAGAAGAGACAACTTAGCAGCCATGAAATCTTGAAAAAAAAAGAAGAAAAACTTAGCAGCCCTGGAGCTGACTTTTATCTCCAAACTCATTATTAATGTGAAATAGAAACCAAAAGAATTCAAATGAATAAACGATCAAAGAAAAATATAGCCTAAAAGAAAGGCCATAAAATAATTTTAAAAAAAAAAGAAAAGGGAAAAACCCTAAAACATGCGAAAATAATAGAATGGCCCATGGTAAGTTCAACAGCGGAAAGCTGAAGTGAGCCCAATAAAGCAAATCCTACAGCCGGTTCTTACGCCGAACGATCAGAGTTTCGCTAATAAAAATCAAATCACGAATAAGACCACTTCAATATTACATCTCCTTCGTCAACACGTAACACAGTTTGGAGAATTGCGGAATATTCAACCCTTTACGTTCAAAGTTTCAAACATGACTCCAAACCGCTCTTACTCTCCCTGCTATAAATACCCCAACAATCTCCCCACTTCTGCATCCATTGCAAGCATAACCAAGAATCAACAACCAAATCACCTATATTTTGAGCTGGTAAATTTGTTCTTTTTTCGGCGGGTTTTAGTCGATTTTCGGGTTCAAGATGGATTGCAGAAAAGCAACGATTCTTGTATTGGTTTTTGTCATTTTTGTTGCCATCATGGGCCAAGTTCATGCGGAGGCAGCGAGGTTGTTGACAGAGGAAGACTTCGCAGGTGCCAATCACTTGGATAAATTCCCTTCGGTCTATGCAAAAGCAAGAGACACGATGTCGCATTGGCTTGAAAGGTTGGCTTCTGGACCTAGCCCTAGAGGACCTGGTCATTAAGCTTAAAAGTATGGCCAGCAAGTATTTAGGTAGCGGTTCGGCCATGCAAGGACAATGACAACCAACACTTGTATATTTTGGTAGTATTTACCATATAGAGAGGGTCTAAGACTCTGTTTTTTTTTTTTTTTGTTATTTCATTCTTTCTTTCTTTGATGTCTTGTTACACTATGAAATCTTAATGCATAGATGTATATTTCTGACTTTTGCCCTTTGAAGTGGCAGTTATAATGATAGTTGTTTTTTTCTCAATGCTTTCTTTCATTTCTTTTGCCCTTGATCAATGGTTCAAGCTTTCTGCAATCGCAAGTCCATGGATAACTCAGGTGTTCCAGTTCATCATACGCAAAAAACATGAAATTTTTTTTGCACATTTCATGTGGCCTTCCTTCGTTTGCAGACACTTCGATCAACAAATTAGAAAATTTTCTGATGATGGATCATGAATTGGCTGCATGAGACAGTGTAGTGCAGCTTTTATAGAAGTATTCCTCACAAAGCATGGATTATCATTTTCTAGAAAATACTATCACGGATTATCATATCCTACAACATACTATCGTGGTGAAAACTTCCGTCTACTCCATAAAGTTGTATTCTTTTAAGGGTTCTCTGTCTATAATAAGTACCTTTAAGCCACTGGTGACACTACAACAAAAAATGGCTTTTTGGCGGCATTGAAAAGTGTCAGTATAGATAATATAACCTGACACTTTATCTATCCTCACACCTAGGGCGAGTGTTGTCCCTTCCAATGTAGGGATAGCCTCGATCCCTTTAGCGGCATTCAAATGTGTCAGGAAAATATGCTGCTATAGCATTCCATCTGCCAACCAAAACCCTTTTTTGTGATAATCTCAAGTGTCAGTATAGCTATACGACATCCTACTGATTCGAGTTCTATGAAGGCATCTTGAGTTGTCTTAATATATGGCTTTAAGGACACATAGCCATGTCAATTTACATTGCTTTGGACGACATACCCATTTGTCATTAGAAGTTGCTTTCGAAGTGAATCTATGGTGACACTTTTAATTGCTAGGAGTTTTTTTTTCGAATTTTTTTGATATGGACGCAACCTGCAATTAGTACTCCCTGCTCTGCATTCCATCAACCAGAAACCCAAAGTACTTGTAAAATTATCCCAAAAGGCAGAATGCATATAGTAATTTAAAGAAGAAGTCGATACTCAAATATAATTCGTTGAACTTATAGTCGATAACAAGTACAAACATAGGAAGTACTAAAATATAAACAGGTGCTAAAAGGAAGTACTAAAATCCCAAACAAGTATCGAAAGATTCTCATGTACAAGATCTCGAAAGATTTTGTTGTGCACAAACTAAAAGACTCTCATCCCTAACAAGTTGAAAGAAGTAGAAGTAGCTTCCAAACTTTCCATTTTGTTGAGAGCCCTCAGTCAGGTACACGAAGTCCCCATCATTCTTCAGTTGGTTCCACCTGTGCACAAAGTTTGTGGGATCATTAGATCATCATAGTTAGAACTAAAATTCCAGAAAATCCATAATGTATGTAAGTGCATATCTCACCAAATGACAAGGCCAAGCAACTGGTGCACCAAGTGCATCTTGAATTGTTTGTTGCAAATCATACGGTCTAATCAATTGCTCACGTGGACTCATTGCAACTTGTATCTGTATTTCACACCAGTTTGGCCCAAGAGCTTGTCCCCCGACCTCATCCAATGGATTCAGACTCCGTAAATATCCCTTTGCCACGATTTTCGTTGGGTCAAACAAACTTTTTAGTGAAACCATATTCCCTACCTAGTCAACATCCAACAAGTACAAGAATCAAACTCAAGCCAAATTCCAGATTACAAATGTAAAAGAGTAGAAGTGATAAAGACTTACTCGAATAGGTCGCGTGGCTCGCGATGGAGTATGGCTTGACACATTGTTAGATGATGATGAAGGATGTCTTGGGCTGTCAATTGGAGAGCCCCTTCCATGTTGAACTAAAACCATTTTCTTCAAGCTGGCTATTTCATCATCTTGTCGCTGAAGCCTTTCCTCCAAACGGACCAATGTTGACTGTTGTTGAATACTTATACAGTAACATGTGTTACGACTAGGAATGTCTTCCCATAAGTCCGTTGGATTCACACCGTCACTAAACAAGCGAACATGACCATGTTTGTCTTGCCCAACCACCTGGGCAAATATATCATTGCGACCAACTGGATCTTGCGAATCCGATGGAAGCTGATTTTTCAGCTCATTCATTTTTCCTACATAATAAAGGAAAACGCTTGTTATTGCAAAAGCCTGTCTGAAAACAATGGTAGAATTTATAGGCTTGTGTTTCAAGGATTCTTTCCAAATTCTCAGCAACTATGGTACTTGATGGAGTTCCATTGGCATGGGTATAAAACTTATTGAACATTTCTAATCTAGTAGGAGGTCTTCCCAACTGTTTGGCCTATAAGAAATTGAATATTTTTAATTATAGTTTTAGCATTTAGCATATAATTAAAAAACAAGCTAACATAATGAAACATGTATGAGTCAAAAACAGGTAACTAAAAAAGGATGAGGTATCACCAAGTGGTTCCGAAGATGAGCAAATGATTTTTTTCCAGTTGTGTGGTTCATCTTCTTCTCCCCTCTAGCTTTCTTGTTCCTCTCACTTAGTTTCTTCACATTTCAAAATCAAAAGCAACATTACAGCATTGAATAGACTAAACTTTATGAAGAATGTTGTAGCTGATTTATACCTTTGCTTCTTCACTTTTCCAATAAGCCCAAAGTTTGATCCATTGCTCTTCCTGTACCTTTATGTCCTTTTGAAACCGAGCTTCAGCATTTGGCACGGCAGGATCAAAATATGTAGCCTATAAATCTGCCTTCTAGCTTCTCCATTTTTTGCCAATAGATCTTAAGGTCCAAGCTTCCAGTCCCGTAGGCAAAGCAAACCTTTCCTGAAATGTAGTTAGGAACAAGAAAATGAACATAACTTCACAGTAATTTTGGCAGAAAGCATACATAATACAACAGCTACCATTACCTTTATCACTTCTAACATGTCCATTTTAAGTTTTCCTTGGCACCTTAAGCCAAGTTTCAACATCGATTGGACAATACATACCATTCCTAGCCAAACTGCCCAAGAATTCAGAGAAAGAAGTCTTCTCACTTATTGGGATCCCATTATCATCGAGTTTAATCTCAATCCGTGGAAGCTCCTTAGGCTGACCCCAAATTTCTTTCATAAATGTAGGGCCTCGTTTTTTCTGATGTACTTCACTTGAATCATTTGTAGTACCTTATAGTATAAATAAGAAAAAACTACAGGTTATGAACATCAAAAATGCAATTCTGGAATTGGTTCAAAACAGTATTCAATACCTGCATTGTCAGAGTTGCATGACATGAAGGTGGTGTCGTTGGAATGTGGACCTCGAGAATCCTGATTTCCATTTTCTTCAGTTGGTTCATGCCTTGTTCCAAGTGGAGATTGTTGAATTGGAGAGTCCTGGCACTGCTCATGCGACCGTGGACCTCCATCAGCTTGTTGAGTAACCTGGTCACCTGATTCATGCATTATCCCAATGTAGAATGCTGAATTGGAGATTGAGGTGCCGAGCAGCTTCTCCTTGAACTTGTTCAGTTGGTTCATGGCTTTGTTCCAAGTGGAGGCTGCTGCCTTGTTTTCATGACATGAGGGAGGTTGCTCAATTGGTTCATCTCTCAATCCATTTGCAGCCCGCTTACATTTCCGACCTCTACGGGCCATACCTGCATAATTCACCATTTGTTTGATACCAGGTCCATCAATCTTGAAGGTGAAAACCAGCAATCAAGAAAATCCTGAAGGTGAAAGCCAATGAAGAAGTATTTGAGAGAAGAGCTGGTCACCTAAGGTTATGTTGTTTGCCCTTTACTGGCTCAAAGTTTCCAGTTCCAGCATAAACCAAAATTAGTAACACATATGCATTTTCTATTTAACAGGAAGATTAGCTAGAAGGCTCTACTTTAATTGATTTTGACTTGTTCGTACTTAATTACAAACTTCTTTCAGTTCTCTTTTCCGTGTAGTTTCTGCAAGCTTGGAAGCATCTGACTCTGACCAAGTACAACAACAAGAATTGCAGAAAGACAAAAACTCACTAGAAACTAAATTCAAACTTCTAACTATCTTGTTACACAAGCTCTAGTCTCAAGTGCGTCATTAACACTGATCACAATGCAATGGTAGGCTGCTTATCTAATACACAAGTTTCTTTTTCAACCCCCCCTCTCCTATTCTTTAGTCTCTGAGGCAACCTTCTCAAGTTTACACTCGTAAACTAGAGCAAGTTAGACATGATCATCATTAACAACTCTCATAACCTATTAGCATCAATGCAAAACCAAGTGCTTCGGTAACTCAAATGACATCACTTCCAAATCACTGTACAAAGCTGAACACAAAGGAAAAAAACTGATGTAATGCAGTAAGAGATGAACCCAGCTATAGAGCTCAAACAAGTGAATACCACTATGAACAACTTATTCAACATGGAAAATGCTAAAGCATCAAGGATTCAGAGTAACTGCAATGAAACTTCCAGAAAATAAAAAAAACAACATACACAGCCAATTGTTGAGAGAGTAGCAAAAGTAGACTTCATGGCTGATTCTAGTAAACAATTTAACAGAAAAGTTCCTCAGTTTATGATCAATCTGCAAAGGGTAAACTGGATGATTTGAAGCTGAACCAGGAAATGGAAAAGGAAGAAACCCCCTCTTAGGTAGCAGAAACCCCCTACTGGCTCAAATCAAGCAGTCCAGTACACAATCATTTGCTGGTGGAAAACAAAACCAACAGTGGAAGGCATTTCAGAACCCAAGTTCTACCAAAGTACTAGCAAAGACACTTATAATTTTCAACAATCATACTAGGAATCTAGAGCTATCATTTTCGTTTGTGACTACAAATTTCCTCATAATGAATCAGCACCAATATTTTAGAAGTCCATCATTCACGAGAAAAAAAAAGAAGAAAACTTTGGAAATTTACTCTGTAAATCTGTAATACAGAGCAACTGACAATATACAACACTACGTCTTCAATTCGACAGCAAGCACAAGGCGCATTGTCCTAACCTGACAGACTACTGCTAGGGCTTTGGAATATTTCACCAACGCTATATACATTGTCGTCTACTGTGAGGATATTGTCAGAAACCACACAATAAGAGCATCTCTACCAGGGCTTTCAACCTATGCAATTAGAAATGTGCTTTCAAGCCCTTAGGAGCTTGTCATAAATGTGCTTCTCAAGCCCTTAGCAGATGTCTACCATGCAATGCAAAATTAGACAAAAAATACTGAAATTACCTCAAACTGTGGCTTTGAATCCCTAACTTCTCGGTTTCCCCAAGCTTCAACCACTGAACGGAAGCTCTCACCCAAGCTTTGAAGCCCTAAATTTCTGATTTCTTGCCACCAAGCCAATGCAACAGCCCGAATTAGGGATTTTCCTGGTGCAAGCTCAACAAAGTTACCCAAATGGGTGCAATTTCATGGATGGGTTTACCCAAACTGGTGGTGCGAGCTTGAAACAGAGAGAGAGGACAGAGACAAAGGACAACGGCAGGGAGAAGATGTATGAAATAAAGGCGGTACTAATGACGCCAAAGTAAATTAGTCAAGACTCTTGAATTTTTCACTTTGCCGCGTATTCAATGAAAATTTTTCCATTTTCCATTTTGTTAAAGCTATATACAATATATTATAACAACTAAAAATGATACAACTAAAAATTTGAATATTAGCTATACACAACATGATATAACAAATAAAATTTTGTTAAAGCTCTATGCAATATATTATAACAACTAGAAATAGAACAACTAAAAAATGTTA
Organism: Coffea humblotiana; assembly: GCA_023065735.1. Taxonomy (NCBI): domain Eukaryota; kingdom Viridiplantae; phylum Streptophyta; class Magnoliopsida; order Gentianales; family Rubiaceae; genus Coffea; species Coffea humblotiana. The sequence goes on from CM041210.1 coordinate 23,054,578, forward strand.
AAGAAATATAACAACCTTAAATGTCCTATAAATATTTTTGAATAGAAGTTGTCTACTACATGAACGGAACGCTTGATAAGTGTTAGGATTAGAATTGATTGAACATATATATATAGAAGTTGTATTCAATGTTTTCAATTCCAAACCAATTGCCGTTCAAGCTTTGTATTAATTAGAAGCTATTAAACACATTCAATTGTTAAATTTGACCTTTCCACTAAGTGTTTTAGAAAATGTGTTTTGATTTCAAATTTATAAATGATCACTAAGCAAACTGTTTTTCCACTTGGATCGGGTTGATCGATTTAATCGAATCAATCGGTTCGATCTGCTCGATCATGTATCAGTCTTATTCAATTGTTAATCCCAAAATTCAATTAACAAAGTTTATCGATCGTCTATTCAAAATTCAATTAAACAAGTTGAACGATCGGTATGATCTGTTTGATAGACTCGATCGATTTGATTGTGTCTAGTTTGATCGGTTTTGAAAAATTTATAAATGATCATTAATGGAACTGTCTTACACTTAGATCGGTTTGATCGATTTAGATCGAATCAATCGGTTCGATCTGTTCGATCATATCTTCAGTCTTATTCAATTGTTAATCCCAAAATTCAATTAAACCAGTTTCTCGGGCAAAGATTCAAAATTCAATTAAACAAGTTGAAACGATTGGTTGGATCGAAAGTGATTGGTTCGATCGTGTCTCCAAGCTTGTTCAATGGTAATCCTAAAATTCAATTAAATCGAAGAACCTTAAATCAAAGATTAGTTTATGAAGTATACAGAATATGCAATAACGAGCCCAAGTTCGGTATGATCGGTTTGATAGACTCGATCGGTTTGATCGTATCTAGTTCGATTGGTTCGATTGTGTTTGGTTCGATCGATTCGATCATGTCTTCACTTCATTCACTAAAACCCAGTATTGTTGACTAAATTATTACAAATTTAAAAACATTATTTCAATTAAATTCAAATTTTTTTAATACTAAAACATGATTAACCAATTTCGGGTTTGAAAAAAGCCTCTAACACTCAATCCTTCCCATCCCAACGAGATGTTCAATATTGTAGTTATTTTCTTTTAGGCAATTTTGTCTAAGCTATTTAATCCAACTAAAGCCTCCTACTTAGTACTAGTACATTATATCAATTTCCGTTTTTGTCGAGCTTGGATTTGATACCGCAAAGTGCTACTATTGTGCATTGGCTATTGAAGTCTATGGCTCCATTTGGATTGAAAAATTTAACAAAGAATTTGATATTCCATTTAGACCAATCTAAGTATTTGGATTTTTTAATAGATTTTTGGGTTTGCAACACATCAATTATTAACATATATTTTAAATACTAAATAATTGATAATTTACAAATTTAAATACCTCATAAATAATGTAAACAACAAAAGAAATTTGAAAGGATTTCACAAGTCTTTTGTCAAATCCATTAATCCAAAAAGTTTCATTATCAAGCGTCTTGAAATTATATAAGTGATTTTTCCGTTCTTAAGTTCCGCAAAATTTAGTTGGCGTTGGCATTGGCACTACTAAGTGCTTTGGACAAAATTTAGTTGCTTTAATGCCCTGCATAATCAAACGAACCAAAACTCAAAAGCTTCCTTCAAGACAGACCGTTAGTTTGAAAACAATGGGAAATCAAATGTCCAGGTCCAAATAATACCAAACTGTTATAAACTAATTGTACTCCTCGAATTTGCAAATTGAAATAAATGACAGCCACTAGTAGAACCCCTAGAAATTGAAACAGAGAAGAATTGGGCCAGCAAGCTTAGCAACTATAAAAGGCACTAAATCAGATTATATTGGCTCAAATCAACTTCAATCCCAGCTCCATCCTCACGAACCCAACTGATTTCCTCATTTTCATTCTCAACAACAGGATTGCCTACATCACTTTGCCAAATATGTCTCAACATCCATGGTTGTCCCCATGTTATATCCAGCTCTTGCAGTGGTAGAGATAACAACTTGCCAATCCTTATCAGTTAGATCCTCCACATAAAAAACCTGTGATGCTTGTGAAGCGAGTATAAATGGCTCAACATGAGGCCTCACATTTGCAAAATTGACTACAGTAAACCCATCAGCATCTTGTTTCATTCTCGAACCATTCAATATCCAATCACATTCGAATAACACCACCCGACGACCTCCGTAAATTAATTCAATTATATTTTTCAAGACGCCAAAGTAAACTAGTTCACTCAAAACTGGATTTTGATCCCTTACACTTGCAAAACTGGATGTTGTTGCATTGACTGTAACACCACTATTCTGCGTTTTTCTTTGCTTCTCAACTTCGTTGGTGTGAAACCGAAATCCATTCACAACGTACTTGTCATGTTGGATTCCAACAACATCTGGACCTTTAGCAAGGAACCTCAGGTCTCTCAACACCGAAACATTTTGAGGAAGTTCTAACTTGTCAATCTGAAAAAAAAGATGAAACTATATTTCAATATGAAGAATTTGAAGATTACTTAATAAATTATTCAGAATTTTACTTACATGTTCAGCAAACCAACAAGCAAAATTTTCGCTGTGCAACCGCTCTTTTAGATGCTGTGCAACTTGAGGATGACCTTCTTCTATCAACCTACGATGCTGCCTAGAAGCACCAGAGGTCAATATTGTAATCATACATTCAATTATAATTCAAAATTTTAATGCATCAAGTTCTAGTTGAACTTACTCTATGTAAGGTGTGACAGCATCACAGTTAAATAAAATATACTGATGTGCTTTACTCAAGATATGAGCATCAAAGACTGTTGGCTTGCCCCTCCCCAAAGGATGTCCTGATTCAGAGAATATATCTAAATCATCTTCAATTTCCTTATGTACTTCTTCATTTCTGCTTGGACGATTGAATTTTGTCTCAACATAGTCCGCAAGATACAATGAGCAAAAGTTAATGCATTCTTCGGCCAAGTAGCCTTGAGCAATCGAACCTTCAGGCCTACTTTTATTTCGAACATAAGATTTTAATGTTCCTAGGTACCTACAGTATCATCATTCCAAACTCTCTAATTAGTTCCAAAAATGAAAGAAAGCAAAAAAGGAATAAACATGTAAGGCATAATTAGAATTACAAGCAGTACCTCTCAACAGGATACATCCAACGATAATACACCAGCCCACCTAATTTCACTTCAGTTGCCAAATGAACAACTAAATGCACCATGACATCGAAGAAGGTTGGTGTTAAGCATTTCTCAAGATCGCAGAGTATAACGGCAATTTCACTTTCCAAACGAACCACATCTTGAGGACAAATAACTTTAGAACAAAGCTGCCTGAAATATCTACTCAATCGAATCAAAGGATAGCGCACAGATTTTGGCAAAGTCTTTCTCAAAGCTATAGGCATTAATTGCTGCATTAGGATATGATTATCATGACTTTTAAACCCCGAAATTCTTGGTGGTTTTACTCGAACGCATCTTGAGACGTTAGCTGCATAACCATCTGGAACTTTCACCTTTTTTAGCACATTGCAAAACATAGTTTTCTGTTGTTTATCCATTGCAAAGGAAGATGGAGGTAAGTACACCTTTCCAGGTTCTGTCTCAATGGGATGCAGCTCTTTTCTTATTCCCATTTCTCTCAAATCACGGCGGGAATTATAATGGTCCTTGGCTTTATCCTCAATGTCCAGCAATGTCCCCCAAATGTTTTCACAACATTCTTCTCAATGTGCATGAAGTCAAGATTATTCTTAAGACATTATCTTTCCAATATGGCAACTCAAAGAAAATACTCCTCTTTTTCCAATTAAAAGGCAGTTTCGGATTACCTTTCACAAGTTTTCCAAATTTAATTTCAAGTCTCCCAATTCACTCACAATCATATCCCCAGTTTGCAAAGGTGGTTGCTTTCCATATTCTTCGGTGCCATCAAAGAATTGGGCTTGCTTTCTAAATTTATACTTACTATCTAAGAATCTACGATGACCCATATAACAATATTTGAAACTATGAGTCAATCGTCGTGCATGAGTGAACTTGTGATAAACAGGACAAGCATATTCACCTTTAGTGCTCCACCCAGATAACATTGCATATCTAGGGAAATCACTAATGGTCCACAACAGAGCTGCATGCAATTGAAAATTTTCTTTTTGGGATGCATCATAAGTTTGAATGCCAAAATCCCACAATTCGGTCAGTTCTTTAACTAGAGGTGTAGATAAACATCAATGGGTTTGTTTGGACAGGAAATTATTTGTCCAAATTATTTGCTGACATCACTATTACAATTTTAAATATACCTTTTTATATTCCCAACCACCTTTTTATCTCACATACATCACATCACAAAAAGTGCTACAGTAATTATTCCAAATAATATTTCAAATAATACCTATCCAAACAAACCCAATATTATTCCCAGGAGAGGATGGTCCGGGTATTAACAAGGACAACATGAAGTACGGTTGCTTCATACACATCCACGGAGGTAAGTTATATGGTATTAAAACCACAGGCCAAGTACTGTGTGTAGAACTCATGTTGTTGAATGGATTAAACCCGTCAGATGCCAACCCCAATCTAACATTTCGACAATCCTTAGCAAATTCTGGATGTAGATGGTCAAAAGTTTGCCAAGCTGGAGAATCAGCTGGATGTCTCATACAACCATCTTTTGTACGTTTTTCCTCATGCCATCTCATTTGAGATGCAATTTTAGAAGACATAAATAGTCTTTGTAATCTAGGTTTTAAGGGAAAATGCCACAACACTTTTTGAGGAATTTTCCTTTTTTCCCCAGTTGGATCATTTTCTGAAGCAACCCACCTAAGCTCGTTACATGTTTCGCATGAAGTTCTTTTTTCAGCACTACCCCAATAAAGAGAACAATCATTAGGACATGCATCGATCTTTTCATAACCCAACCCCAATGTATTCATCAATTTCTCAGCCTCATAGTAAGAAGAAGGCAAATTAGTCATGGCCTCCGGAAATGCTTCTCTCAACAGCTCAACAAGCATATTAAAAATCTTGTTACTCATCTTACCAAGGCATTTTAGGTGAAGCAAACGAATAATGAAAGACAACTTCGAGAAATTTTTGCAACCACTGTACAAATCCTGTTGAGAATCATCAATCAATTTGTAAAATTTTTCAGCCTCTGAAACAGGAATGTCCCCTTCTCTATTCAATTCATTTGTTCCATGTGGTATCCCAAATACATCATGGACCAAGTCTTGCATGTCATTAGTCCCATTTGAAACCCCAATTGATGTATTTTCAGAATTAGATGTGGCTTCATTGTAGTTTGAAAGTTCTCCATGTGCTATCCAATTATTATAACCCTTGATAAATCCTACCACTTTCAAATGATCGTATGCTTCCATTTTAGTCACACAAACACCCATGCCGCAATCTTTGCAAGGACACAAAATCATTCCGTCACAACTTGATCTACAAAATGCGAAGTTTAGAAACATTTGAAGACCTGTCTCGTACTTTTCACTTGTTCTTGGAAAATCCATCCAACTTTTATCCATACTTTTAATATAAATAAATGTCCTCCGATCCAACAAGCTTCCAACAGCCTACTTTTTAAACTCAGGTCGTGGCTTACAAGTCCCTAATTTGTTCAAGAATTTACAGTCTACTAAATCAAGCAGCCCAGCAAAATAAAGAAAATCAACAAAATGCAAAATTTCTCAACAATCTGTAAAAAGAGAATTTCCAAAGCAAGCGGATAGAAATTTTATTTATCTAATAACGGAACAAAGCCCTTCGTACCAACTCCTGAGCTCGCGTCTTCGCAAAATTCTTAAGTTCAATCTGAAATGTCAACGGTTAAACAAACACATGAGCGTGAAGACTAAAGGTGAAATTCAGGAATCTTACTAAATTTCCATCAAAGTATACATACATCTCTGGTGTGTAGAGATTAATATTATAGGTCATCTCTTTAGAAAGGCATGCAACTGACGGCATAGGTAATTGGAAAAAACGAATGACAGAAAAGTCCCCAAGCTTCTAATCCTGCCCATGAAGATCCTTATGAACATGTTCCTAAAAACTTCGACCCAAGTGCATCAATATTCTCTGTCTTATTAATCTAAAAGTCCTCTTTTTTGGGCTCAAAATTTGCCCTATAATAGACTGATCAAGTGCAGAAGACACTTAGTACAAGCGTTACTATATATTTCAAACAACTCACGTACTGATTAGACATACAATTTAAAACAGAAAAAAGCTATAAAGATGCAAGTACTACATAGAATTTAACATAGAAAAAAAGCAATAGTGATATAAGTGATAGCATTGGGGTGAGATATGAGTATCAGGAGATTCTTTTTTCTTTTTTTTTGCTTTATTTATTCTTTGTTTTAGCCTTAACTACCTTTTGCACACTCCACGGTTCTCGTTCAAGAACCCAGAAAGGAAAAAAAAAGGTTAAAACACGCCATTCATTCTCACCAATCTCAATAACGGCAGAGTATTTGTTTGTCTGCTCAACAAGAATCTGAACCTATCTGTCACGGATGCATAACCAGAGCAATGACCAATGTGCAGTTCAACTAGAAGTCCATTAATTAAGTCCTTAAATATTAATTTTCATCAACCTATTTCTTAAACTTTTGCACTTTGTCTTGCAAAAAGGTCATTCCAGTCCACCCATTGCCTGTTTTGATCTTCATCAAAGAGCTTCCAAGTCCGATTTCTATCATAAAAACTAGCTGCCTAAACAGAACTTCAATTACAGCTAGGTTTCATAGATTAACATTAAAAGCAATTTCACAGAAAAAAATGAAAAAGGGGGGGGGGGGGGAATTGACATTTTATCGAACAGGTTTTGGACAACAGCTTCATTGTGTTTACCTCTTCGATTTTGGAACAACATATGCGCGCCTGAAGTACCTTCCAGCTTTCCCAATGTACAGCTCCGATCTTCTAACTTTTACTCCCTGCTGCCCTTCCAGATGTCTTAGCCGAGGGATTTAAAGTTGAGGTTAGAAAAGATGAAGATGGTTGTTTGCGGAGATAGCTTGGATTCCTACCAACATTCTGGATTGGCCGAGATAGCTTGTATGCGGAGAGGTGAGAGAGATGAGAAGAAGGAAATTTTCACCAAGTCCTTTTGCCGGCAAAATGAAACTTCAGAGAACTTTACTAAGTGTTTTGGAGCCAAAATAAAACGATGTCGTTTCGTTTTCTGTTCCTTTTTGGTTTTTTTTTTCATCTCACATTTTCCCGAATGTGATGATAGGTAGCCTAAAGGCACATTATTATTTTTATACATGATAAAATAAAAAAATTACAGTACATATTATTGAGTTGATTAATAAGTGTCATAATACGTTCACTATAACGACACAAACCAACAAGTGTCCTTATAGACATGTCAGGAAATGCCATTTGTGTTGTAGTGTGAAGTGGGATGAAATATTTATTATGATGGCTCTAAGATCAATTCTATCAAATTTTTTATGTGGATATCTATTTTTATCTATTTTATCTTATTAAATGTCCAAACTTTTATTTATTTTATTTAGGATTAAGTCTACTACCTATTATTGTTATGACATGTTATAGTAGCTTGATTATTGTTGTTAAGAAACAATCACATTTCATATTTTTTTCTCCATTTATTATTATTATTATTTTTTGTTATGATCAACAAAAAGAGAAAGGCAAAAGGAGAAAAAGATAATTTATCGGCCCTGGCTGACTTTTATTTCAGAAGATGTAAAAAACTTATATATATATATATATATATAGATAGAGAGAGTGTGTGTGAGAGCGCAAACAAAAGCCATAAAAAATGATAGTAGCTAGTTGCGTTGAAGTCAACCTTGAAGTTTATTTTCTTTCCATTTTTTCTTCTTGTTCCCTTTTGGGAAGTATAATAGTCTTGCGTGGAAAATGATATACAAGACTGTTCTTTTTTTTTTTCCTAGCTTTGCTCATTAAATCATAGAGCAATATGACGTTTTCTTTCTTTTTTTTCTTCTTTTAAATAGTCAAAACATGGGATAGAAAAAATGATGCAGAAGCAGGTAGAAGGAATGGTTTCACGAGCTTTTTCCAAAAATAACAAAGGAGCGATTCAAGAAAACAAAATTACAACAAAGACAGAAAACGAAAAAAAAATAGAAAAGAAAAACAAAGTGCTACTCCGATGAAGTCCGATGCCAATGTTGGTGTTGGTCCTCCTCTGAAGGGAAGTCCGGCGCTGATCTTCGGACTTCCTCTGAAGTCGTGGGCGTGCAGCTTCCGTTTGCTCTCTCTTTTGCCAGCTCCATTTTGTCCAAAACCTTCCCAGCAACTTGTTCTACATCAAAAATCTGTAGTAGGATAACCTTGAGAAGATATGCACGCCTAAAAATATATTTATGAAGTTTATCTCCTTTTTTAGTAGGAAATGGTAAGATTTAAAAAGCGAAAAGAGAGAAATTACATATTAATCGATAGGAGTTAGGCAAGCATTATTCGAACTTGTCGATATTTATTTTTCCATCTTCACTAGTAATTAAGTGGTCTAATTCAGGTTCTTGTTATAGACACGATGGTCAAAAATAGACACAACTAAGGGGCGAGAGAGTCATGGCTGCCCCAAGTTTTTCAAAAGACTAGTTGGAGATGGGCCTCGTGCTTTCGCCTGAGGTTGCGGTCTATGTTTTCAGACTCGGACCGGATATCGACTCTATCAAGGTTAGAGGTCAGGGTCAATGGATTAAATGGGAGATTGAACCGGATTGATGTCATAAATAAAAATATTTAAAATTAAAATATTGTATGTAAAATACCTAAGAGAAATATTAATATTATTAAAGGTGTATTCATATATATTTGATGTTTCAAATGTATTTAACAAGAAAATATAAAGAAATTAGAATGATCAGTTAGCAATTTATATTATTCAATGAACATTAACAAGTTTAAAATTAAAATTATGGATTTGATTGAAAAATAGCACCAAATTTAGGATAATATTTATAAAATGTGAAATATTTGAGCTATATTAAATAATTTTTAATAATCTAGGTGTCAAAACATTAATATTGAAAATGCGTTGATCCCACGTCATTCAAAACATAATTTGAAAGGTGACGCTTATCAGAGTAGTTGTGGGACCACGTTACTCCTACAAAGACCAGCCAAAACATAGTTTGCAATGTGAGCACGGATATGGAAACCTTTATGGTAGGAAGGGCATTGATCGTCCTACCGTAGGTAAAAGAGCAGAGCATGACACGTGTATTTGGAAATAAAGGTGCTAAACGGACCTGTTATGTTGTAGTGCTAACGTGCGTGGAGATAACCAAACGAACATGTCCAAATGCAGCCAACCAACGAATACCGTACGCGGTTGTCATATACGCAGTGGTAATATTGGGCATGATGATTAATAATTATCATTCTTCCTACAGAGAATTCATAACATGCTTATTGATGGTGTTGAAACATGGGCGCTAGAGCCCTCAGTCCAAAGGGCAATAGTTAAATTTATATTGTAATATTAATATAAATATATAAATATATACTATATATAAATATTCATTATTCTAATACCTTATAATTATACTAGGAGGTGAGACCCCGCGTTTGACGCGGGGTGCCCCTATTAGGGGTTATCGGTTGTATTTTTTTTGTATATGTCTATGAATTATTTTTGTTTGTTGTAGTCGTTCATTATAAATTTATATAATTTAATACAAGTAGTGTTGGTTTTTGCGGTATTTTCTGCTGAATTTTATTAGTTTGGGTGGTTATTTTATGGTTGGGTTTGTCGGTTTGGTGTGCATTTAATTAAGTAGTGTATATTTGTTGGAAATTAACTTTTTTGTATTGTGTATTCAGCGTGAAGTTTGTAAAATATTTTGTTAGAATTGCGTTTGTTATTTTTTTTGTTAAATGTAGTGGTAATTATATGTATATAATATTTTTTTGTCTTGGTTATATGTAAATAGATTTTTGGTTGCTTCGAGAATGTTACTATTTATCTTATGATAAACAATGTCGTCGTTTTTTTTTTGGATGGACTTGGCAGTGTTTGTTTTTGAGCTCTAAGTTTGTGTGGTAGGTATCCGAAGTTGCAGTATCAAATGATTGATCAATGGAATTATTGGTTTCTTGTTTGTTTTGGTTTTGATTTGTAATTTTAATGGTTTTGTTTGTATGTTTTGTTGAATGTTTGTATTATATATTTAATGGCTTTTGTGATTGATATATACTATATTGTGAAGATAATATGATTATTGAAATTTGTGATTAATAATTAACATAATGGTGATCTAAGTATATGAACAGGTTTTTCATGAGCAAGTTCTAAATTCTTCAATGAGATTAGGAGTAAAGATTTGTATATAGTAGCTATTGTCATCTAGAAGTGTAAATAATATTTAGTTTCCTTCTCCTAGAAATGTTTGTCAGTAAATGCAGCCCAGCCAGTTGTACCATATGGCCCTTCGGTGTCAAATGTCGAAGTTTTTCTATCACATTGCAGGTGATTGTGTCGGCTCTATTTACATGGAGGTGAGATGGGATATTTCCTGGGAGCATCTGTAAAAGAAAATTGGTTTAGTTTGTATATTATATATTAGTGGGTATATAAGTGGGATGTGATACGAAATTTTTTTTACCAGGCATTCTAAATCTTATAATGTAAGGATGATGTAAAAAGAGAATTGTGTCAGCAATTTTTCTTCATGACTGAATAACACTGTACAAGGAGCAAAATGGTTTGGTCACTTCAATTTGTATTGTAATAAATTTTAAATGTGTGAGCTCTATGAAAATTCACAAAGAGAACAAGGAATACTAATATGATGTGCTAGAATGTTGATTGTTCTGAAGGAGTATGTTCCACTCGTAATCAATAAGACAATTGTATTTTCCATATATGCTTACTCTAAATACCATGCTACCATTGTGAAAAAAGTGTAGGCATTAATCCATCTTCAAGCCGATGATCTTGTATGAATTTTGTCCAACCGGATAGGCTAAAGCCGATGATCTTCAAGTGCAATTTCCATGCGGAGGATCACAAGAGAGGAATCTTTTTGGATGTTTATGCTACAGTCCATTATATTTTATTAGATGGTTACGAGACTAACGTTTGTTAAATGGATAAAAAAGATCCATTAGAAGAGCAGGGGAGTGATTTTAGTAGAAGTAGCTAATATTTGTAGAAAGGGATAATTACTGAAATCTCCCCTGAGGTTTCTGACACTAGTACTCACCTCTCCTGTGGTTTAAGAAATAGCATTGACCTCTCCTAGGAGGAAATTGGGGCCTATTGCTAACAAAAGATTGTGAAAATTTACCTTTATACCCTAATTATTTGGAAAATCTAATGAACAAATTTTGCAAAAGAAACCTTGTTTCTTGTCAACAAATTAAGTAACTAATTAAACCACCTGTAATGTTGCTTTCACATATTTAATTTATGTTAATACAAATCTACCAGTTTCTCTTTTGTAAAAATATTAGTGTAACATTTCTTGAATTTTACTTACAAATATTTACGTATTTAATATAAATTAAATGATTCAAAATAAAATACCCATAAATAGCTAGTACTTTGTTCATGTAATGGAGAAAACCGGTAAAGAGCCGGTATGCTATGGGCCAATTTCTTTGTTTTACTTTCACATATTTAATTTATGTTAAATACAAAATCTACCAGTTCCCCTTTCGTAAAAATATTAGTGTAACATTTTTTCAATTTTAGTTACAAACATTTATGTATTTTACATAAATTAAATGATTCAGAATAATATGCCCATAAATAGCTAGTATTTTGTTCATGTGATGTAAAAAAACCCATAAAAGCTGGTATGTTATGGGCAATATCTTTTTTTTTCTTTCACATATTTAATTAAATGATTCAGAGTAAAATACCTATAGTATTTTGTTCATGTAATGCAAAAAAACCCATAAAGAGCTGGTATGTTATGGGCAATATCTTTTTTTACCTTCAAATATTTAATTTATGTTAAATACAAAATCTACCAGTTTCCTTTTCGAAAAAATATTAGTGTAACACTTTTTCAATTTTAGTTACAAATATTTATGTATTTAATAGAAATAAAATGATTCAGAGTGAAATGCCCTTAAAGAGCTGATATACTTTGTTCATGCAATGGAAGAAAGTTATAAAGAGTTAATACTTTATGGACCATTTCTTTTTTAAAAAAATATTTAATTTATATTAAATAGATAACTACCAGTTGTTTTTTGTAAGAATATTACTGTAACACTTTTTAAATTTTACTTAAAAATATTGATGTATTTATCATAAATTAAATGTTTTGAAAGTACAATACCCATAAAGAGCTGGTATTTTGAATAGATAATACCCATTTGCCTATAAACTACACCTCTTGAAGTTTATTAACCCCCCACGGGGCGGGTGTCTGCCCAATTGTTATCCCTACAAATGTAGTTGGTTTTGGTGTTATTTAGTAGGGGTTTTAGTGGAAATGCACCCACAAGTATCCCCTATTGAATGAGATGAGATTTAAATTTTTGATATGCACATACCAATTTATGTGCGTGTCTTTGGGGCTGTAATTTTTTGTTCTGCTGATTCGGTAGAACCATTTAACTGTAAAATGTCTTCGTTTGGGCTTTTATTGTAGTTGGAAATAATTATGGCTATATTTGCATTTATTTTGGTAATTGGAATATTTTTACCTTTTTTTTATTCACCTAGAATGCCCAAAACGAATGCAATATATAAAAGAAGTGTAGTGTTTTTCACTTGAATATCCAAGTACAAAAGCACACAAAATAGCATTGACAATTATGCCGTATCATAAAATTTCCCTCAAAAGGAAAAGAGAGCTGCAAGTTTGAAGAATTGAATTTGGAATCCAAGAATTGAGAGATTAAACAAATGGATGAGTGGCTGATATTGAGAGAGTGGTCTGCACCACAAAAAAAGACACTTAGTGAAATGCCAAAAAGAGGCGCAAATTTGGAATAAAAAAGACTACAAAAGACAAAATCAAAAGGAGAAATTGCAAGGAAATCAACCGAAAAGGGATTAATTGGAATGAATTAGCAAAAATATGAAAGCACCCTACAAAAGTACACATTATTTAAGGACAGTGGGTCGCTTGTGCGGAACAAACGGATCAGGAACATGTGGGGAATATAGCTCCCAAAGTACAAAAAGACCCAATATGTCCAAATCCACACAAATATAACAGGATAACCAAGACAAAAGGGCAAGATAGTCCAAAAGAAAATTAGCAAGGAAAAATGAACAACAGCAAAACAAGTTCCATGTAACCCTGCAGCTCCGAAAAAACCATGAAGGACGAAATAACCAGCGGAATCACAATATAACTGGGAGAATCAATTGGAATCCACTGTTCCTTAGCCTTGGACGCTTTATGTAAAGTAGAGATAATGTGTATTATATATTAAATATTATTATATATAATAACAATATTCACAATAATAAATATAACTATCTCTATACTTTTTATTATTACATAAACATGTATATTATAATTACATGAACATCTAATATAGATTTATAAATATATTCATAAATAATATAAATATATTAGTATATAAATTTAATAAATTCATAACATATATTACATAAATATACGGTCCTCTATTAATTAAATGATTATAATATATATTTATACAATATATTATACATGTGTATATAATAATTATAAATATAATATAACTATATTTGTTATTATAAATATATTATAATGATTATAAATATATTATATAATAATACTAATATTCTAATAAAAATATAATTAGTCCTTAAATATTTTAATTGATATATACATCACTACCATAATTATATACGATTCTTAGTGGATGGCTGGACGATTACTAGGGAATTAGTCCAGTTTACTAGGAAATTGTGCAATTCCAATTTTTTACATATGATTCTAAAAATACCAATTGTGACAGTAGTAATTCAAACAACAATCATGCAATTTATTCCAATTCTCCATTCCGAAACCCTATTCGAAAACACCACATTAGATTGTCATGCTCACTTTTCGAGAGATTAGTAAAATAGTAATTGAATTCGTACGCGGTTTCCTAAGCATCAGTCCATAAAATGTACTTGTTAAATTTAATTTCGGTGATGTTAGTATCAAATACAATTTTTTGATACTTAATTGTAGTCAAACAACATTTCTTTCCTATTTTTCCAATACCACAATTGCAACTGTGTACTTTTACAAAGTATACCTCAGCAATAATGTCACATATTCAGTGTCGATGCAAATCAAAATGCATTAATGATATTTCGATGTTTACAAATCCGTTACCAAATTGATTTGAATGACGAACGAACAATCGAAAGCTGAATCGGATGCTTATGCTGAAAATTTGGGTACTAAACATACATATTATACATATATGTGAATTGTTTTCTATTTTAATTTGACGCCTAAGCAATACAGTCACCTCCCATTTTTTTTCCTTCGGACTTCTTCTCCACCGCACGTGGCAAATTTGAAATTATTATATGTTCTAAATTCGGAACTTTGTTCACACAGAATTACATTTACAGGGAATTGTCGCATATTTCCATTCGTTACGGGTTAATTTGCAAATGCTGGTACCTCTTGTTCAATCCTGCAATTATCCCTTCATCTACCATCCTAAGCAGTCAACAGCGTACGGTATTCCTTCGTAATTGGATGATCCGCATCTAGACACGGTATTCCGGTTCCATTTAATATATAATTTTAATAATATTTAATATATAATATACATTTTATTATTATAATGTATTAGAATAATGAATATTTATTATAGTATATAATTATATATTTATATTAATATTACAATATTTGTATAATTTTATTTGATTATATATAATAGTTAATTTGATTAGTTGCAAACTTAAATAATGATATTATTAGCTATGTGTAATATATAATGTTTAGTACTATATGTAATTTAATTGATAATATCAATTGTACTATTAAGTATACATGCTTATTAACAAAAATTCTAAATTAGTGAAACTAAATTTAGTAATACATTTATACTAATACAGTTATACTTACACATTTAATTAGTAAAAATATGTTATATTCCATTTCCAAAAAGCCAACGAACCTATCCTATAAAACTATAGTAATGATATACATTCTTAATACTAAACCAAACAGATGTATTGGAATGGATTGACTCCATTCCAAACACAGGATGAATGATCCCCTATCCGAATCCGATTCCATTGTGTTAACCAAACGGCACCGAACAACTGTAATACTACAGTAAGAAAATATATTTGCAATTGGTTGATTCAGTAAAAATATCCATGACCCATTTCATGCATTTCATGATACCAACCTTGGGTGAAGTTAAATATGTATCGTTTCGGCATATGGACGTATTTAAAATTTGTAATCTTTCATGGTGTGTGTATATGCTTTTGATTTAGGCTAAATCCTTTCGTTTCCCATGCTTCCCCAATCCATGGTTCGTCATTTATATTCAATTTCATCAACTTTACTGATGATCTACCTCATATAAATTTGTATTAATCCTGTGGTGTATATTTGTTGTCCATGATATTGTATGCTTTGTTGTGTAATTAAATCGATAAAAGTCCTTGAAAGGTAGTACTGGTTTTTTTTATGTCTATTACAAAAAATTGGATAAAATATGCAATGTTAATGCCCAGGTAGATAGTATTTTTCCATTGTTTCATCCTTAGAAGAGTGATATAAATGCAGACATATAGACACAGACATCCATGTGTTGTGTGTGTATTTGAAGACAACTTCTGCATCCAAAGCTAGCTATTCAGCTTTTGTATCTCCATTATTGTTTTTTAAGTATTATAAATTTTTGGAAATTAACGAAATGTCATTATTAGTTCTGTGTATGGATTCAATCCAAAAATATGGTTGTATTAGTTAAGTTTAGTTTGTAAAGTTAAAGTCTTCCAAACATACCATAGGAAGAAGTAGCAAGCATTGGCAATGATCTTGCAATATAATATCAATTGAATAGCGGACAAAAATTAAAATATCATCATGTTTGATATTGGTTAAGTTTACAAAAATAATAATGAACAATTAAATGGCAGAACCTACTAATAACGAAACCTTCCCTAATTGCTTTAGACTTCGTATTAGACGGCAAACAAATTGATTTTGAAGTATTTATTTCCTATAAAACAAAGTTATGGAAAGATCACTTTTTTAATAGTAATTGTATTAAATTTAAAAAATGAACACATTAATAGTGTGAACATGAAATTAAGGAAATTGTAAATGATATGATTTCGGGGAAAAAAATATTGCTACCGCTTTTTTTTCTATTACGAATTCACATATTGTGACTGTGAATTAAAAATTTTAAAAAGATCGTCTTTTCATTACTTAGTCTTGTTTTTTTTTCGTACTATCGTTAGTTTGAATGGAAAGTTTAGTTGCACGTTGTTTGTGAGCAACTTCTAAAGTAACTATCCTAATAATTTTTATGATTGCTTAGTATATTTATGTCATGGATATATATTGTTGGTATGTTGTTATTAATTTTAATAAATTTTTTGGTATATTAGGTGCAGAAAAGTAGTTTCAGAAATTTTTGAATGTAATAAAGCAGTGAGGGAAACAATGAAATAATTGCTGTGAGGGAAACGCATGCACAGTGAACGGAGGAAAACATACACAGTAATTAGAGGGGAAAAATGGCACAGCGAATGGCGAGAAACGCAGCACTAATGTGTAGGGCCCACTGCATATATGACAACCGCGTACGGTATTCCGTTGGTTGGCTGCAATCCACGCGCGTTAGCACTACAACATAACGGGTCCGTTAGCACCTTTATATCCAAATACACGTGTCATGTTCTGCTCCTCTACCTACGGTACGACGGTCAATGCCCTTCCTACCATAAAGGTTTCCAAGCATGGATTGCTCGCGTCAAATGGTCCCATCAACCCACACGTCACTTCAATCAACAGGAGCACATGCGCCCTACATCTGTAGCCTTTTTCCCTTTGCCCCTTTGCCCGGTTTTACCCGTTCTTTTGGTTTTTCAGGTCAAACCTGGTTTTTAACCTTATTTGACCGAGTTTTTATCGATCCGAGTTTTTAAGTCAACTCGAATCGAACACTTGATTGATTTTCGATTTGATCGGTTGGACCGATCGGTCCGATCCGAGTTTGAAAACATGACTCGCAGTGCATGTGTATGGGAAATAAAAAATTTCAAAACAGAAGAGTAATAATGGAAATTTAAGGAAAACAATAAGCAAAATAGAAAGAAGAGAAGTAACCATTTACATAGATGAATGTATTGTGCTATCAGTCTGATTTCATTAGTAAAAAGAGTATTTTAAATAAATATGGGTCTGTCTATGGGTAGCTCATAGGGCATTCATTAAGATATATTTCAGGTGTTATTTTTGAAAGCGTAAAATTAATTAGGAAAAAATAAATAAATACAAGAGAGGGTAGGTAAGGTTAAATAGGAAAATTATAAAAATGCAAAAGAAGGTAATAATTGTTAGTATGTGTAATAACATGGTTAAGTTAAATGAATGTTAAGTGTATTAACGAGTGCCCTGTGGACACCCGTTAGAAAAATCCAATAAATATAACAATTGATCTGGCATTCATTGGTGTACTAAGTGTAGGAATCACAATGGGAGCCAAAGCGGAAACAGTAGGTAGATATAAGGTATATCGTATTAAACTATTAAGTAAGGAAAAAGAACTCTGATTTTTTTTAATAAACAGAAAAATTTTGATGCACTTGAATTAAACAGAGTTCATAAAAGAACATATTCTATTAGCTAGTAAAAAACGTGCCTGATGTCAATAATGAGGGTAAAAAATTTTAGTTAAGTTTCGTAAAGATAAGGTAATAAAAGACATTAAAATCATTACGAAACAGTAAGAAATGAACGCAACTAAACCCTCACTACATGGAATTGAAATAAGAAAAAGACTAATAATATCTGTAGCTAACAGTTGCAGGGTAAGTTTTCAATAAAACTATTCATGTAAATAATATCAATGCGCTAATTGTATTCACAAGTGTGTTAATGAATAAAGTAATTAAAGTTGTAATATATGAACATCATTTGTTGGCTAAACATCTACATGCAACCAATAACAAGAAGCCAATTCTCCTAAGTCCAGCAGTCAAGAACAAAATTTTAAACTACCGTTTGTAATAGTGGAATGCAAAAAGACATGAAAACCACACCAGTTTATCCAATCCATTTCATTGTTAATAGGGATATGAAAGGAAACAGAGGGACCTCATTGTAAAACAACAATTGAAAGTCAGGACATTATGGTCAAAACAAAGAAACAAGCAAACCCGTTCTCAGTCCAATAGTCCAAAAAACAACCACTAACCAATGCTAAAGTCTAAAACCCCTTCCAAATTGACCAAAACACTCACCTACTTATGGTGTCCACAAGGGGCCATGAATTACTATTCACAAACTCAACTTCCCCATTTTTTGTTAGGGATTAGTGATATACAGCCCAAACTCCAAAACTCTAATCGCAAAAAGATTTTATAGCTTGAGCGATCAAAAAATAGGGACAGAGATATATTTAAACTGTGGATATGTTTGTAAGTAGTACTATGTTTACATTAGAATATTAGATATATTAGATCAACTTTTCAGTCTTTTTGAGGTTAAACACACAAAAGCAAAATGTGCATTATGGATAAAAAATTGTGGATACTCATGACTAGGAGAGTTCCATTTTTTATAATACAATTGAAGATCAAAATTGCCAATTGTTTTATGTAGATATCTATCTTTCTATTTATTCTTATCTAATTCTCTAACCATAAATGTTACAACTTCTTTTAGTAGTTTGATCATTTTTGTTAAGGAATTATCACATTTCATGATTTTATGGCAATTTATTTTTAGAATGGCGGCTGCCTGATAGACAACTAAAGGATAAACAGAAAAAGACTGTAAAACCACAATGAAAATGACACTCTTCTTGTTTATTATGTTGTTTATTTTGTTAAAGAAAGGAAGAGAAAATTTTGCTTTATCAAGAGGAAAAATAAGGGAAGAAGAGATAACTTAGTAGCCATGGAACCTTGAAAAAAAGAAGAAAAACTTAGCAGCCCTGGAGCTGACTTTTATCTCCAAATCCATTGTTAATGTGAAATAGAAACCAAAAGAATCCAAATGAATAAACGATCACAGAAAAATATAGCCTAAAAGAAAGGCCATAAAATAATTTTTAAAAAAAAAAGAAAAGGGAAAAACTCTAAAACATGCGAAAATAATAGAATGGTCCATGGCAAGTTCAACAGCGGAAAGCTGAAGTGAGCCCAATAAAGCAAATCCTACAGCCGGTTCTTACGCCGAACGATCAGAGTTTCGCTAATAAAAAATCAAATCACGAATAAGACCGCTTCAATATTACATCTCCTTCGTCAACACGTAACACAGTTTGGAGAATTGCGGAATATTCAACCCTTTACGTTCAAAGTTTCAAACATGACTCCAAACCGCTCTTACTCTCCCTGCTATAAATACCCCAACAATCTCCCCACTTCTGCATCCATTGCAAGCATAACCAAGAATCAACAACCAAATCACCTATATTTTGAGCTGGTAAATTTGTTCTTTTTTCGCGGGTTTTAGTCGATTTTCGGGTTCAAGATGGATTGCAGAAAAGCAGCGATTCTTGTATTGGTTTTTGTCATTTTTGTTGCCATCATGGGCCAAGTTCATGTGGAGGCAGCGAGGTTGTTGACAGAGGAAGACTTCGGAGGTGCCAATCACTTGGATAAATTTCCTTCGGTTTATGCAAAAGCAAGAGACACGATGTCGCATTGGCTTGAAAGGTTGGCTTCTGGACCTAGCCCTAGAGGACCTGGTCATTAAGCTTAAAAGTATGGCCAGCAAGTATTTAGGTAGCGGTTCGGCCATGCAAGGACAATGACAACCAACACTAGTATATTTTGGTAGTATTTACCATTTAGAGAGGGTCTAAGACTCTGTTTTTTTTTTTTTTTGGTTATTTCATTCTTTCTTTCTTTGATGTCTTGTTACACTATGAAATCTTAATGCGTAGATGCCTATTTCTGACTTTTGCCCTCGAAGTGGCAGTTATAATGATAGATATTTTTTTCCCTCAATGCTTTCTTTCATTTCTTTTGCCCTTGATCAATGGTTCAAGCTTTCTACAATAGCAAGTCCATGGATAACTCAGGTGTTCCAGTTCATCATACGCAAAAAACATGAAAAAATTTTTCTGCACATTTCATGAGGCCTTCCTTAGTTTGCAGACACTTCGATCAACAAATTAGAAAATTTTCTGATGATGGATCATGAGTTGGCTGCATGAGACAGTGTAGTGCAGCTTTTATAGAAGTATTCCTCACAAAGCATGGATTATCATTTTCTAGAAGATAGTATCACGGATTATCATATCCTACAACATACTATCGTGGTGAAAACTTCCGTCTACTCCATAAAGTTGTATTCTTTTAAGGGTTCTTTGTCTGTAATAAGTACTTTTAGGACACTGGTGAAGTGGGACGAAATATTTATTATGATGGCTCTAAGATCAATTCTATCAAATTTTTTATGTGGATATCTATTTTTTTCTATCTATTTTTATCTTATTAAATGTCCAAACTTTTATTTATTTTGTTTAGGATTAAGTCTCCTACCTATTATTGTTACGACATGTTATAGTAGCTTGATTATTGTTGTTAAGAAACAATCACATTTCATATTTTTGTGTCCATTTATTATTATTATTATTTTTTGTTATGATCAACAAAAAGAGAAAGGCAAAAGTAGAAAAAGATAATTTATCGGCCCTGGCTGACTTTTATTTCAGAAGATGTAAAAAAACTTATATATATATATATATATATAGAGAGAGAGAGAGAGAGAGAGAGAGAGAGAGCAAACAAAAGCCATAAAATGATAGTAGCTGGTTGCATTGAAGTCAACCTTGAAGTTTATTTTCTTTCCATTTTTTCTTCTTGTTCCCTTTTGGGGAGTATAATAGTCTTGCGTGGAAAATGATATACAAGACTGTTCTCTTTTTTTTTTCCCTAACTTTGCTCACTAAATCATAGAGCAATATGACGTTTCCTTTCTTTTTTTTCTTCTTTTAAATGGACAAAACATGGGATAGAAAAAATGATGCGGAAGCAGGTAGAAGGAATGGTTTCACGAGCTTTTTCCACAAATAACAAAGGAGCGATTCAAGAAAACAAAATTTCAACAAAAGACAGAAAACGAAAAAAAAAAGAAAAGAAAAACAAAGTGCTACACCGATCATGGTTCGCCATCGCGGGTCGCGGTCGCGGTCGCGGTTGTTCCACATCCGTCACGGCATATCGATTAAATATCGGGTGATACGAAAGTTAAAATATATAAAGCTTTTAAAAATTCTAAAAAAATTATTAAAAATAAAAAATACTATAAGCAATACAACCATCAAATTAAATTTGATAAAAACCTAAGTTAACATAGATACTATGTAAGTCTTTAAAAAAAATTCCAATTTAATATTTGTTGGACTATTCTAATCCTGTTGCTTTGGTGTTAGGGGGGTTGAAATGTTGAATGAATGGAAATGCGAATGCATTCAAAAAATAGAGGAATAAAGTTTTAGGTATCCCCCCTTTGGTCAAGAAATGTTTGTTCAGGGTGCGATGAGAGAGAAAGTTAAAAAGAAGTTGAGATAGAATCTGGTGGGTGTGATTTAGCTGTAATTTTTTCTTTTTCTTCTTTTTTTGTTGGGTGTCTCTCTCTCTCTCTCTCTCTCCTCACTCCATTCTATCCCCTCACATTCTCACGTACACAACCCACACTGCCTCCCATAATCCCTAGAAAACTCCTTCCATTCCACCGCCTCCCCCTTTTATTTCTCTCTGTCTCTCTCTCTTCTCAAGCGCCACCACCATTACCAGTCTTCCCAAGACACGATACAAGCCACCACCGCCTCCCCCTGAAGTGCCACCACCCCAGATTCATCTTACTTCCAAATTTGCTCCAATTCTTCTTGTTCGTACTCCCAATCTGATGATTAGGATCAATCCCAACGAAATTACGAGTCTTACAATCACAACCCTCAAGAAACCTCAACTAATTATGATGGGTTGCACTAGCAGAAGTGATGGAGAATGAGGATGGCAACCGGTGGGAGAAAGAAGAAATCATGTGGGTGATTTTGTTGTTTGACTCGGGAGTTGACTCGGCCAAACTCGGTGAGTTCTGCTGATTTCTTATTGATTTGAGTTGACTCGGTAAAAATCGGGCGAGTCAATCCGAGTCAACTCGGATTCCGGTCAAACGGCGATACGGGTGTCGGTATCGTACCGGTGGGTCCTGTTCCGGTTATGACTTGGGCGAGTCAACTCGGACTCGGCCGATTTGGCTAACCATGACACCGATGAAGTCCGATGCCAATGTTGGCGTAGGTCCTCCTCTGAAGGGAAGTCTGGCGCTGATATTCGGACTTCCTCTGAAGTCGTGGCCGTGCAACTTCCGTTTGCTCTCTCTTTTGCCTGCTCCATTTTGTCCAAAACCTTCCCAGCAACTTGTTCTACATCAAAAAACTGTAGTGGGATAACCTTGAGAAGATATGCACACCTAAAAATATATTTATGAAGTTTATCGCCTTTTTTTAGTAGGGAAATGGTAAGATTTAAAAAGCGTAAAGAGAGAAATTACATATTAATCGATAGGAGTTAGGCAAGCATTATTCGAACTTGTCGATATTTATTTTTCATCTTCACTAGGAATTAAGTAGTCTAATTCAGGTTCTTGTTATAGACACAGATGGTCAAAAATAGACAGAACTAAGGGGCAGGAGAGTCATGGCTGCCCAAGTTTTTCAAAAGACTAGTTAGAGATGGGCCTCGTGCTTCGCCTGAGGTTGCGCAGGCAAAGATGCCGACTGGCGGTCTATGTTTTCAAACTCGGATCGGATATGGACTAGGTCAGGAGTCAGGGATCAATGGATTAGATCGGATTCAATCGGAGGTTGAACCGGATGGCGTCATAAATAAAAATATTTAAAAATTAAAATATTGTATGTAAAATACCTAACAGCATATTAATATTAATAAAGGTATATTCATATATATTGATGTTTCAAATGTATTTAACAAGAAAATATAAAGAAATTAGAATGATCAAGTAGCAATTTATATTATTCAATGAACATTAACAAGTTTAGAATTAAAATTATGGATTTGTTTGAAAAATAGTATCAAACTTTAAGACAATATTTATAAAGTATGAAATATTTGAGGTATATTAATAATTTTGAATAACCTAAGAGTCAAAACATAATATTGAAAATGTTTTGATCCACACCATTCAAAACATAATTTGAAAGGTGACACTTATCAAAGTAGTTGTGGGACCACGTTACTCCTACAAAGATCAGCCAAAAAAATTATTACACCTTATTTACACCTTAATAATCCAAGTGTGTTTGGATTGTAAATTATTAAACATTATTTACATACACTGACTTGCTTGAATCATCAACACATTTTTCAATTACATTTTTATCTCACATACGTCATATAAAAAAAATGTTACAGTTCTTTTTTCACAAAATTATCTCAAATAATTTACAATCCAAACACATTGCCATGTGAGCATGGATTTCCAGCATCAAATGGCCCATCAACCACACGTCACTTCAGTCAACAGGTGCACATGAGCCCCTACATTTGTAGCCTTTTGCCCCTTGCCCCTTGCTCGGTTTTACCCATTCTTTTGGTTTTTCCGGTCAAACCTGGTTTTTAATCTTATTTGACCAAGTTTTTATGGATCTGAGGTTTTAAGTTAACTCGGACTGGACCACTTGACTGATTTCCGATCTAATCGGTCGGAGCAATCGGTTCGATCCGAATTTGAAAACATGGCTGGAGGTGCACGTGTATGGGAAATAAAAAATTTCAAAACAGAACAGTAATAATGGAAATTTCAGGAAACAATCAGCAATACAGAAAAGATGAGAAGTAACCATTTACATAGATGAATGGATTGTGCTGTCAGTATGATTTCATTAGTAAAAAGAGTATTCTAAATAAATATGGGTTTGTCTAAGGGTTTCTCATAGGCATTCATTAAGATATATTTCAGGTATCATTTTTGAAAGTGTAAAATTAATTAGAAAAAAATAAATAAATACAAGAGAAGGTAGGTAAGATTAAATAGAAAAAATATAAAAACGCAAAAGAAGGTAATAATTATTAGTATATGCATATACATGATAAGTTAGATGAATGTTAGGTGTATTAACGAGTGCCCTGTGGACATCCATTAGAAAAATCCAATAAATATAACTATTGATCTGTCATCCATTGGTGTACTAAGTGTAGGAATCACAATGGGAGCCAAAGCTGAAACAGTAGGTAGATATAAGGTATATCTTATTAAGTAAGGAAAAAGAACTCTGATTTGTTTAATAAACAGAAAATTTTTGATGCACTAAGCAGAGTTCATAAAAGAACATATTCTATTAGCAAGTAAAAAACGTGCCTGATGTCAATAATGAGGGTAAAAATTTTAGTTAAGTTTAATAAAGATAAGGTAATAAAAGACGTTAAAATCATTACGAAACAGTAAGAAATGAAGGCAACCAAAATCTCATAACATGAATTGAAATAACTAAAAAGACTAATAATAGCTGTTACCAACAGTTGCAGGGTAAGTTTTCATTAAAACTATTCATGTAAGTAATATCAATGGTCTAATTATATTCACAAGTGTGTTAATGAATAAAGCAATTAAAGTTGTAATATATGAACATCATTTGTTGGGTAAACATCGACATGCAACCAATAACAAGAAGCCAATTTTCCTAAGTTCAGCAGTCAAGAACAAAATTTAAAACTACCGTTTGTGATGGTGGAATGCAAAAAGACATGAAAACCACACAAGTTTGTCCAATCCATTTCATTGTCAGTAGGGACATGAAAGGAACAGAGGGGCCTCATTGTAAAACAACACTTGAAAATCTGAACATTATGGTCAAAACAAAGAAACAAGCAAACCGTTCTCAGTCCAATAGTCCAAAAAACAACCACTAACCAATGCTAAAGTCTAAAACCCCTTCCAAATTGACCAAAACACTCACCTACATATGGTGTCCACAAGAGGCCATGAATTACTATTCACAAACTCAACTTCCCCATTTTTTGTTAGGGATTAGTGATATATAGCCCAAACTCCAAAACTCTAATCGCAAAAGATTTTATAGCTTGAGAGATCAAAAAATAGGGACAGAGATATATTTAAACTGTGGATATGTTTGTAAGTACTATGTTTACATTAGAATATTACATCAACTTTTTAGTCTTTTTGAGGTTAAACACACAAAAGCAATACGTGCATTATGGATAAAAAATTGTGTATGTTCATGATTAGGAGAGTTCCATCTTTTTATTTTATAAAACTATTGAAGATCAAATTTGCCAATTATTTTCTGTAGACATCTATTTTTCTATCTATTCTTATCTAATACTCTAACCATAAGTGTTACAACTTCTTTTAGTAGTTTGATCATTTTTGTCAAGGAATTATCACACTTCCATGATTTTATGGCCATTTATTTTTAGAATGGGGGCTGCCTGATAGACAACTAAAGGATAAACAGAAAAAGTCTTCAAAACCACAATGAAAATGAAACTCTTCTTGTTTACTATGTTGTTTATTTTGTTAAAGAAAGGAAGGGAAAATTTTGCTTTGTCAAGAGGAAAAATAAGGGAAAAAGAGACAACTTAGCAGCCATGGAACCTTAAAAAATAGGAGAAAAACTTAGCAGCCCTGGAACTGACTTTTATCTCCAAACCCATTATTAATGTGAAATAGAAACCAAAAGAATTCAAATGAATAAACGATCAAAAAAAAATATAGCCTAAAAGAAAGGCCATAATATAATAAAAAAAAAGAAAAGGGAAAAACCCTAAAACATGCGAAAATAATAGAATGGCCCATGGCAAGTTCAACAGCGGAAAGCTGAAGTGAGCCCAATAAAGCAAATCCTACAGCCGGTTCTTACGCCGAACGATCAGAGTTTCGCTAATAAAAATCAAATCACGAATAAGACCGCTTCAATATTACATCTCCTTCGTCAACACGTAACACAGTTTGGAGAATTGCGGAATATTCAACCCTTTACGTTCAAAGTTTCAAACATGACTCCAAACCGCTCTTACTCTCCCTGCTATAAATACCCCAACAATCTCCCCACTTCTGCATCCATTGCAAGCATAACCAAGAATAAACAACCAAATCACCTATATTTTGAGCTGGTAACTTTGTTCTTTTTTGGCGGGTTTTAGTCGATTTTCGGGTTCAAGATGGATTGCAGAAAAGCAGCGATTCTTGTATTGGTTTTTGTCATTTTTGTTGCCATCATGGGCCAAGTTCATGTGGAGGCAGCGAGGTTGTTGACAGAGGAAGACTTCGCAGGTGCCAATCACTTGGATAAATTTCCTTCGGTTTATGCAAAAGCAAGAGACACGATGTCGCATTGGCTTGAAAGGTTGGCTTCTGGACCTAGCCCTAGAGGACCTGGTCATTAAGCTTAAAAGTATGGCCAGCAAGTATTTAGGTAGCGGTTCGGCCATGCAAGGACAATGACAACCAACACTAGTATATTTTGGTAGTATTTACCATTTAGAGAGGGTCTAAGACTCTGTTTTTTTTTTTTTTTTTTGGTTATTTCATTCTTTCTTTCTTTGATGTCTTGTTACACTATGAAATCTTAATGCGTAGATGCCTATTTCTGACTTTTGCCCTCGAAGTGGCAGTTATAATGATAGATTATTTTTTCCCTCAATGCTTTCTTTCATTTCTTTTGCCCTTGATCAATGGTTCAAGCTTTCTACAATTGCAAGTCCATGGATAACTCAGGTGTTCCAGTTCATCATACGCAAAAAACATGAAAATTTTTTTCTGCACATTTCATGAGGCCTTCCTTAGTTTGCAGACACTTCGATCAACAAATTAGAAAATTATTTGATGATGGATCATGAGTTGGCTGCATGAGACAGTGTAGTGCAGCTTTTATAGAAGTATTCCTCACAAAGCATGGATTATCACTTTCTAGAAGATACTATCACGGATTATCATATCCTACAACATACTATCGTGGTGAAAACTTCCGTCTACTCCATAAAGTTGTATTCTTTTAAGGGTTCTTTGTCTATAATAAGTACTTTTAGGACACTGGTGAAGTGGGATGAAATATTTATTATGATGGCTCTAAGATCCATTCTATCAACATTTTTATGTGGATATCTATTTTTTTCTATCTATTCTTATCTTATTAAATGTCCAAACCTTTATTTAGGTTTAAGTCTCCTACCTATTATTGTTACGACATGTTAGATTATTGTTGTTAAGAAACAATGAGTTTGTTTGGATAAGAGTTTATTTGGATGATTTATTTGAAATAATTACTGTAGCACTTTTTGTGATGTGATGTATGTGAGCTAAAAAGGTGATTGGGATTTGTGAGTCAAATTATTTTTTTTCAAAACCTTTCTATCCAAACACACTCATTTGTGAGTAATTATCACATTTCATAGTTTTGTCTCCATTTATTATTATTATTATTTTTGTTATGATCAACAAAAAGAGAAAGGCAAAAGGAGAAAAAGATAATTTATCGGCCCTGGCTGACTTTTATTTCAGAAGATGTAAAAAACTTATATATATATATATATATATATATATATATATATATATATATATATATATATATATATATATATATATAAGGTGGCAATTTGGATTGAGATCCATTTATCCATCCATATAATCCATAATTAAATGGATTTGGATTATCCATTTATAGTATTGGTTTTGAATGGTTGACCAAAGTAAAACCTTTAAATTAAATGGATTTATATGGATTATCCACAAAAACCACATATATCCATTTACTTAAAAACCAAATTGGTTACAAAACTTATTAGCTAACTGAAATCTCGAATTTGTCGACTAAAGCCACACATCACAGCTAGCTTGAGTTTGCTTGTCCAAGGAATTAAATAACCGTTGAGAAGCGGTGCAAGTAGGAAAGGATGCTTCTATTATAATCATGGTCAATGAAGCTGAATTATGTGGAGCTTTTCTTGAATTGAGTCTAATTTCTGATGGTTTTTCTGTATTAAATGCATTAAGAATTTGCCAAGAATAGAACTTTGTGGTTATGCATGAACTTGTGCCATTAGCCACTAGGTGTCTCCCAGCATAGATCATGGATGCCTTCTCTGACTATTCAAGTCTTTATGAAGATGATTTCACACCGCAGAGATGGTCCACCCACATATTCTCCTCTTTTATTAGCTAGTGGCATTGGCATGCCTTCACTAGAACATGCCTGAGTAATGGGGTGTCACTGTTCATACCTAAATTCTTAAATGAAAAATCTAAGTATTTTGTCCTCTTTCTCATCCAAATATACCTAAAATTTACAACTACATAAAAAAGTATCTTCATATTATAAGAAATGGTAATATAAAAAAAAGTAACCAAAATATTTAAATGGATTATAAATGGGTAATTGATTTTTATTTTATCCATTTAGATACATCCATTTAGATTTATTTATTAAATGGATCTAAATGGATTGGATAAATTTCATCCACCATCCATTAAATCAAAACCAATTATGAACTATTTATCCATATTACCACTTCTATATAGAGAGAGAGAGAGAGAGAGAGAGAGAGAGAGAGAGAGAGAGAGAGCACAAACAAAAGCCATAAAAAATTATAGTAGCTGGTTGCGTTGAAGTCAACCTTGAAGTTTATTTTCTTTCCATTTTTTCTTCTTGTTCCCTTTTGGGAAGTATAATAGTCTTGCGTGGAAAATGATATACAAGAGTGTTCTCTTTTTTTTTTTTCCTAACTTTGCTCACTAAATCATAGTGCAGAAGCAGGTAGAAGGAATGGTTTCACGAGCTTTTTCCAAAAATAACAAAGGAGCAATTCAAGAAAACAAAATTACAACAAAGACAGAAAACGAAAAAAAAGAAAGAAAAGAAAAACAAAGTGCTACTCCGATGAAGTCCGATGCCAATGTTGGCGTCGGTCCTTCTCTGAAGGGAAGTCCGGCGCTGATCTTCGGACTTCCTCTGAAGTCGTGGCCGTGCAGCTTCCGTTTGCTCTCTCTTTTGCCAGCTCCATTTTGTCCAAAACCTTCCCAGCAACTTGTTCTACATCAAAAAAACTGTGGTAGGATAACCTTGAGAAGATATGCACGCCTAAAAATATATTTATGAAGTTTATCGCCTTTTTTTTAGTAGGAAAATGGTAAGATTTAAAAAACGAAAAGAGAAAAATTACATATTAATCGATAGGAGTTAGGCAAGCATTATTCGAACTTGTCGATATTTATTTTCATCTTCACTAATAATTAAGTAGTCTAATTCAGGTTCTTGTTATAGACACAGATGGTCAAAAATAGACTGGAACTAAGGGGCGAGAGAGTCATGGCTGCCCAAGTTTTTCAAAAGACTAGTTGGAGATGGGCCTCGTGCTTCGCCTGAGGTTGCCCACGCAAAGATGTCGACTGGCGGTCTCTGTTTTCATACTCGGACCGGATATTGACTCGGGAGGTTAGAGGTCAGAGGTCAATGAATTAGATCAGATTTAATCGGAGGTTGAATCGAATGATGTTATAAATAAAAATATTTAAAAAATAAAATTTTATATGTAAAATACCTAAGAACATATTTATATTAATAAAGGTATATTCATATATATTTGATATTTCAAATGTATTTAATAAGAAAATATAAAGAAATTAGAATGATCAAGTAACAATTTATATTATTCAATGAACATTAACAAGTTTAAAATTAAAATTATGGATTTGATTGAAAAATAGCACCAAACTTTAGAACAATATTTATAAAATATAAAATATTTGAAGTATATTAATAATTTTGAATAACCTAAGTGTCAAAACATAATATTGAAAATGCTTTGATCCCACGTCATTCAAAACATAATTTGAAAGGTGACGCCTATCAAAGTAGTTGAGGGACCATGTTACTCCTACAAAGACCAGCCAAAACAAGTTTCCAATGGGAAACCTTTATGGTGGGAAGGGCATTGACCGTTCCTACCATAGGTAGAGGAGCAGAGCATGACACGTATATTTGGAAATAAAGGTGCTAATGGACCGGTTATGTTGTAGTCCTAACACGCGTGAAGAAGGTCAGCCATATAGAAGCATTGTATGTGATTTGGTATATTTAAATACTCTATCATTGATCAAACATGATCAGTTCAATTTCTTTCATTTTCTCCAAAACTCTCCTTTTTTCTTCTTGTATCTTTTTCGTTTTCAATACATCAGTTTGGACCAAAAAAATAAAATAAAATTGAAAATATGTAAAAGATTCATAAATTAACTCAAAAACACTTTATAGACTACCCAAAACATTATCTTTGTAATTTGCAAAAACTTCAAATAAACATTCATATACTAACTATTGGTATTTAAAAAATACACTATATTTTATCGAATCAGAATAAATCCTTATACTTTTTTATTTTTATTTGTTTTTAATATACTCAAGTTTTGGTAATAAAAAGTAAGACAACAAAAGGGTAAATTTGGAATTACATTTTTTAATATACTCAAAATGAATTTTTTTGAATATTATATTTTAAAATGAGCTGTAAATAAACAAATAGTTTAAAGTAAGGGAGGCAAGTGAGTTTCACACCCCAAAAAAAAAAAAGAGGCAAGTGAGATTTTTCAATATTTGTGAGTGCCAAGTAAAATTGTTAGAAACCTCCGGGGAGGTTTATGAAATTATCCCAAACAAAAATTTAGAATGAATAAGTTGCTTTTTATAACGGTTCCAAAGGTTGCTTGAGACTTTATAAATTAGGTGTCTTGAGTTTGCAAAAACAATTTCTTGCATATCTATAGCTAGTGGAAACGGAGTTTAAACTTGCTATAGGTTAGTTTCTTGTTTTTCATTGTATCCTAAAGGGTAATTTACCATTCAACCTAATTTTATACTGATTTTATCCAACTAATAAATTAGCTTATGGAAAAATGGGTAAATGGATAATTTATGGAGGAAAGCCATAAAGAGCTGGTGTTTGATTGGAAAACGGGTTTTATTTTTATTTTATCCGATAAATAAATTTGTTTATGGAAAAATGGGTACTTTGTTCTTATAATAGAGGAAAGCCATAAAGAGTTGGTGTTTTATTGGAAAACGGGTTTATTTTTATTTTACCTGATAAATAAATTTGTTTATGGGAACATGTGTACTCTGTTCTTATAATGGAGGAAAGTCATAAAGAGCTGGTATTGATGGGAAAATGATACTTTAGGATACCAATGGATAACAGTTAAAATACATTCACAGATTTGATATTTTAAATAATGAGATTGTTTTTAGGGTGTTTTTATGGTTGTATTTTGGGATATTTTTAGAATTTAAGAATTATTTGAGATATTTTATAAAAATTTCAACCACCCACCACCACCCACTGCCACCCCCCTTCTCCTCTCTCTCTCTCTCCCTTCTTTCTTCCTCTTTCACTCTCCTCTCTTCTCCCTCTCCCTTCTTTCTTCCTCTTTCACTCTCCTCTCTTCTCCCTCTCCTTCCTCCCTTTTCTTCTCCCTCCCACCACCACCCCTGCCACCACCCACCACACACTGCCACTGCCACTGCCACTGCCACCCCAATTGGCCCCCTCTCCCCCTCACGTTACATATTTTTATTAATGAAAACTTTTCCCGTAAATGGCCTGCTTTTTATGGCTTTCCTTCATTATATGATCAAAGTACCAGCTTTTAACGAGCATTTTACATCTATTTATTTAGTACTTTAAACAATGATATTCAGCTGTTTCTTTCCCTTTTAGACCAACTCTTTTGACTTGTGAATTTTTGTGCTCTTAGAAAAAAATTTTTGATTAATTTTTATAGAAATGCAAAAGAAAAAAATTAATTATGTATAAATTCCAAAAATACTAATTTATTCACAGGATAAAATCAGAGTAAAATTTCTAGTGAATAAATGGGTTTAATATGCAATACCCGTGTTCCCATTAATTACTATTTATTTTTGGCTTTCCTCCATAAAGTGCTCATTTTCCCCTTTTTCCATGAATTACCAGCTCTTTATATTACTCCTCCATGAATTATTTATTTAATTCATGTTGCATGCATAACCCACCAGTCTCCATTTCATAAGTCTAGGGTACCGAAAGATTAATAATTTATTTATCAGATACAATTAGAGTAAATGGCGAATATGTGGGTTTAACATGTTATACCCATTTTCCCATAAATGTTTTATTAATTATGCAGGGTACCGTAGGATTAATAATTTATTTATCAGATAAAATCGGAGCAAATGGCCAATTATACCCGTTTTCCATTTATTCTTTATAGAAATGCTACCAATTTACAGCTTTGCTGCATGAAGTGCCCATTTTCCCATAACATACCAGCTCTTTATGGCACTTCTCCAACATATGAACAAAGCACCCGCTCTTTATGGGTCGTTTACTTTTACATATTTAATTGATGTTAAATGTATAATCCACTAATTTACCTTTCATAAATGTAGAATACCAATGGATAACAGTTAAAACACATTCACAAATTTGGTATTTTAAATAATGGCAGCTCTTTATGGTAGTCCTCCAACATATGAGCAAAGTGCCAATAATTAAATTAGTAATTTTTTCGATTTATACATAATTAAATTTTTTTTTGCATTTCCACAAAAAATTAATGAAAATTTTTTATCAGAAAGCACAAAAGTCAAAAGGATTGGTCTAAAAGGGAAAGGAATAGCAGATATGTACAGTACTTGTATTTCACGTTCGAAATGCTACAGTGCTGTTTTTGAAAAACATCCCCAAAAACATCTACTCCAAACGGAGCCAGTATTTTTCCACTGTTTCATCCTTAGAAGAGTGATATAAATACAGACATATAAACACAGACATACATGTGTTGTGTGTGTATTTGAAGACAACTTCTGCATCCAAAGCTAGCTATTCAGCTTTTGTGTCTCCATTATTGTTTCTTAAGTATTATAAATTTTTGGAAATTAACAAAATGTCATTATTATTTCTGTGTATGGATTCAATCCAAAAATATGGTTGTATTAGTTAAGTTTAGTTTGTAAAGTTAAAGTCTTCCAAACATACCATAGGAAGAAGTAGCAAGCATTGGCAATGATTTTGCAATATAATATCAATTTGAATAATTGACAAAAATTAGAATATCATCATGTTTGATATTGGTTAAGTTTACAAAAATAATAATGAACAATTAAATGGCAGAACCTACTAATAATGAAACCTTCCCCAATTGCTTTAGACTTCGTATTAGATGGCAAACAAATTGATTTTGAAGTATTTATTTCCTATAAAACAAAGTTATGGAAAGATCATTTTTTTTAATTGTAATTGTATTCAATTTAAAAAATGAACACATTAATAGTGTGAACATGAAATTAAGGAAATTGTAAATGATATGATTTCGGGGGGAAAAATTATGCTACCGACTTTTTTGTATTTATCACGAATTTCACATATTGTGGCTGTAAATTAAAAAATTTTCGAGATCATCTTTTCATTAATTAGTCTTGTTTTTTTTTTCGTACTATCGTTAGTTTGAATGGAAAGTTTAGTTGCACGTTGTTTGTGAGTAACTTCTAAAGTAACTATCCTAATAATTTTTATGATTGCTTAGTATATTTATGTCATGGGTATATATTGTTGGTATGTTATTATTAATTTTAATAAATTTTTTGGTATATTAGGTGCAGAAAATAGTAGTTTCAGAATTTTTTGAATGTAATAAAGCAATGGGGGAAACAATGAAATAATTGCTGCGAGGGAAACACATGCACAGTGAACGGAGGAAAACATACACAGTAATTGGAGAGGAAAAAGGGCACAGCGAATGGCGAGAAACCCTTTAGTGGAGTTAGCCACCACCTTTGGTGTGGGATGAGAGGTCAAAGGTTCAACCCTTGCCTCCCATAAAAAATGGCCACTTAATGTGGCTTTGTTTAAGATCCATGCGGGTGCTGTGCACTTGTATGGTCCGATAGTGGTTTAGTCCCCATCAGTTCCTCGTGACCCTGTTGGGTCACCTCCTTAGTATAGGCTAGATTAGGACTAGGAGTAGGTATAGATATAGACTTTGACAAGTGACAAAAAAAAAAAAAAAAGAATGGCGAGAAACCCAGCACTAATGCGTAGGGCCCACTGCGTATATGACAATAGCGCACGGTATTCGGTGGTTGGCTGCATCCGGACATGTTCGTTTGGTTTATCTCCACGCGCGTTAGCACTACAACATAACCGGTCCGTTAGCACCTTTATTTCCAAATATACGTGTCATGCTCTGCTCCTCTAATAAAACACCAGTTCTTTATGGCTTTCCTCCATAAATTATCCATTTATCCATTTTTCCATAAGCTAATTTATTAGTTGGATAAAATTAGAATAAAATTAGGTTGAATGGCAAATTACCCTTTAGGATACAATGGAAAACAAGAAACTAACCTACAGCAAGTTTAAACTCCGTTTCCACTAGCTATAGATATGCAAGAAATTGTTTTTGCAAACTCAAGACACCTAATTTATAAAGTCTCAAGCAACCTTTAGAACCGTTATAAAAAGCAACTTATTCATTCTAAATTTTTGTTTGGGATAATTTCATAAACCTCCCCGGAGGTTTCTAACAATTTTACTTGGCACTCACAAATATTGAAAAATCTCACTTGCCACTCTTTTTTTTTTCTTTTGGGTGTGAAACTCACTTGCCTCCCTTACTTTAAACTATTTGTTTATTTACAGCTCATTTTAAAATATAATATTAAAAAAATTCATTTTGAGTATATTAAAAAATGTAATTCCAAATTTACCCTTTTGTTGTCTTACTTTTTATTACCAAAACTTGAGTATATTAAAAACAAATAAAAATAAAAAAGTATAAGGATTTATTCTGATTCGATAAAATATAGTGTATTTTTAAATACCAATAGTTAGTATTTGAATGTTTATTTGAAGTTTTTGCAAGTTAAAAAGATAATGTTTTCGGTAGTCTATAAAGTGTTTTTGAGTTAATTTATTAATTTTTTACATATTTTCAATTTTATTTTATTTTTTTGGTCCTAACTGATGTATTGAAAACGAGAAAGATACAAGAAGAAAAAAGAAGAGTTTTTGGAGAAAATGAAAGAAATTGAACTGATCATGTTTGATCAATGTCTTGAAAATGGTAGAGTATTAAAATATACCAAATCACATACAATGCTTCTATATGGCTGACCTTCTCCACACGCGTTAGGACTACAACATAACCGGTCCGTTAGCACCTTCATTTCCAAATATACGTGTCATGCTCTGCTCCTCTACCTATGGTAGGAACGGTCAATGCCCTTCCCACCATAAAGGTTTCCCAATGCAATGTGAGCATGGATTGCTAGAGTCAAATGGCCCATCAACCACATGTCACTTCAATCAACAGGAGCACATGCGCCCTACATCTGTAGCCTTTTGCCCTTTGCCCCTTGCCCGGTTTTACCCGTTCTTTTGGTTTTTCCGGTCAAGCCTGGTTTTTAAACTTATTTGACTGAGTTTTTATTGATCCGAGTTTTTAAGTTAACTCGGACCGGACACTTGACTGATTTCCGATTTGATCGGTTGGACCGATCGATCCGATCTGAGTTTGAAAACATGGCTGGCGGTGCACATATATGGGAAATAAAAAATTTCAAAAATAGAAGAGTAATAACGGAAATTTAAGGAAACAATCAGCAATACAGAAAGAAGAGAAGTAACCATTTACATAGATGAATGTATTGTGCTATCAGTCTGATTTCATTAGTAAAAAGAGTATTTTAAATAAATATGGGTCTGTCTAAGGGTAGCTCATAGGGCATTCATTAAGATATATTTCAGGTGTTATTTTTGAAAGTGTAAAATTAATTAGGAAAAATAAATAAATACAAGAGAGGGTAGGTAAGATTAAATAGGAAAAATATAAAAATGCAAAAGAAGGTAATAATTGTTAGTATGTGTAAATACATGGTAAGTTAAATGAATGTTAAGTGTATTAACGAGTGCCCTGTGGACACCCGTTAGAAAAATCCAATAAATATAACAATTGATCTGGCATCCATTGGTGTACTAAGTGTAGGAATCACAATGGGAGCCAAAGCTGAAACAGTAGGTAGATATAAGGTATATCGTATTAAGTAAGGAAAAAGAACTCTGATTTGTTTAATAAACAGAAAAATTTTGATGCACTTGAATTAAACAGAGTTCATAAAAGAACATACTCTATTAGCTAGTAAAAAACGTGCCTGATGTCAACAATGAGGGTAAAAAATTTTAGTTAAGTTTCGTAAAGATAAGGTAATAAAAGACATTAAAATCATTACGAAACAGTAAGAAATGAAGGCAACCAAACTCTCATAACATGAATTGAAATAACTAAAAAGACTAATAATATCTGTTACCAACAGTTGCAGGGTAAGTTTTCAATAAAACTATTCATGTAAGTAATATCAATGGTCTAATTGTATTCACAAGTGTGTTAACGAATAAAGTAATTAAAGTTGTAATATATGAACATCATTTATTGGCTATACATCTACTTTTTTTTTTTGGTTGCCTACCACGGTATCCAGGGCTTTGCCCTGACTAATCCGTTGGTCGCCTTGGGTCGCACACCTGGCTGTGGTGGGTGAGTCTCCCAACAAGGGTGGCTGCGTACACCAGATTTCAAATCCGAGACCTGCTTAAGCGGAACCAAGCTGCTTACCACTTGGCCCAACCCCGGTTGGTACTATACATCTACATGCTACCAATAACAAGAAGCCAATTTTCCCAAGTCCAGCAGTGGAATGCAAAAAGACCTGAAAACCACACCAGTTTATCCAATCCATTTCACCGTTAGTAAGGACATAAAAGGAACACAGGGGCCTCATTGTAAAACAACACTTGAAAGCATAGTTATTAAACCCGGCCCGGCCCGACGATCGAACTGGTCAAACCGGTCATTGAACCGGGCCGGATTTCAAATCAGATCGTTTGAGAAAGGGGACCGTTGACTAGTCAACGACCTGACTGTCCGACCGAATTAAATCGGAAACCCGGCCGGTTTTGTCCTTGAACCCGGTTTTGTGGAAAAAATTTATTGCCTTTGTTGGAGTTCGAACCTTGAACCTCTGTCCAACACTATAACATACTTACCACCAGGCTACTTCAAAATATGCTAATAAACTTGCTTTATTATAATATATAAATGTTTTTCCAATTCTATCTTTTTGTTCTCTAAAACAAATATATTGGAATCTTTTAATAAAAATTTATTACCCTTCAAACTCTATAAGTTATAAAATAGATTTCAAAAATAACATATTACATAATTCATTTTAAAGACAAATATTATTTTTAATAATTTTTTACACTTAAAATTCATAAATAAGTTAGATAATTACACTAAATATAGATAAAATATTATACTTGAAGTTTGGTGTATTACTAAATAACTTTATATTTGATTGATTCTTATATGAATTAATTATTTTATAGCAAATTAAATTAAATGAG
The DNA here is from genome assembly GCA_023065735.1 of Coffea humblotiana. Lineage (NCBI taxonomy): Eukaryota > Viridiplantae > Streptophyta > Magnoliopsida > Gentianales > Rubiaceae > Coffea > Coffea humblotiana. The sequence goes on from CM041210.1 coordinate 23,092,189, forward strand.
CTTTTGCTATGGCATTATTTATTACAATTTATATCATATATCTTATATAAAAAATTATGAAACATAATATTGAAATATATTTAGTGACCCACCGGTTCAACCACTCACCCACCGGTTGAACCAGTAACCCGTTGACCCACCTCCTTCGCCGGGTTCCTTCTCGAGTTGGGTTTAATAACTATGCTCGAAAGTCAGGACATTATGGTCAAACAAAGAAACAAGCAAACCGTTCTCAGCCTAATAGTCCAAAAAACGACCACTGACCAATATTGAGATCCTTTTCAAATTAACCATAACGCTCACCTAGTTATGGTGACCACAAGGGGCCATGAATTACTCTGTTCACAAACTCAACTTCCCCTTTTTTTTTGTTAGCGATTAGTGATATACAACTCAAACTCCAAAACTCTGACCGCAAAAGATTTCATAGCGTGGGCGATCAAAAAATAGGGACAGAGATATATTTAAACTGTGGATATGTTTGTAAGTACTATGTTTACATTATAATATTAGATATATTAGATCAACTTTTTTGTCTTTTTGAGATTAAAACACACAAAAGCAATATGTGCATTATGGATAAAAAAAAATAATGGATACTTGACAGGTTGTCGATGCCTGTACAATAATAAAAATAAACCTAATTGCCAATTAAAATAGCCAAAACACGATTCCAAGTACTGGAGCAGGGACTCTAGGTGTGCAATGGATTACTTGATTCACCCTATTCCCGAAGAGTTTGCTTGATCCGATATACCCGAATGGGATGACTTTTTCACAAATAATTATGAATTTGTAAACAGGGCAAGTAGGGTCGTATTTTCAGGGATTGGGGGTATTTGTCTCTTTAGAAATCCAAAATGACACAGGGGGTGTTTTTGTATAAAGGATGACAATTAAAACAATCCAACTAAAAATAAAATAGCCAACTAAAAATTAAATGACAATTTACTAAAATCAAGGCAATAATAATTAAATGTCTAGCCAAGAAATAACATCAGCAATGGTTCACCTAATTGATCATCGATGCACAAGTAATTCCAATTATTTATTAATAAATAGGTTATAACTGCCAACAAGCAATGACAGTCAACCCCTCCTTACTGTGTCGGTGATTAAGGTACGCCCGTTAATCACTGCTCTAATTGAGAAATAATCGTAGGTACGCCCGTAAGATTTAATTCCCCAATTGCCTTACGTATTAGAGGAGCCCTATTCTAATCAAATAACGCACTATCAGGGTTATTTCAGATTAGCCCGCGTATCCCCCTGACACAAATCTAATTATGCCAGTTGTCACTAATTCAAGGCAATTAAACAATTACGGATTTAATGCCCTAATTGACAATAGATTATCAAGTTAACTAATTATCCGGATCCAAGACAATCAATTAATCAAACAATCACAAACACTGTAACCATGGAATATGCGAATACCAATAAATAAAAGGAAAGGATAAAATTAAATTGATCTCACAATTTTTGGGTAAACCAAACCCTCCGTTGTTCCTTGACTAGAGTAAGGAAATTAGTTCATCCTTGATGAACAAAGTCCACAGGAAATTGAAGCAACAGTAGCGGCCATTAGCCTTGTTCGTGAGAATTCAATTTGATCGATTGAATAAGGGAAGAAAAACAACAACTACAGAGAATGATTCAGTTCTTCATAAGGTTCCTGACATGCGTAGGAGAACTCCACTACCAAAAGCTAAGAAGGAAAAGTCAAAAGAAAAAGCTAAGCTAGAGGTCCCTTATACGAAGAAGGAAAAGCTCCCGGCTAATTGCTTAGAATATATGTCAAAAAAAAAAACATCGCACAAATGTATCTCTGACATACACCATTTCTGATTCTATACCTGCCGTGTTGACTCAGCACGGCAGCAGAACGAATTGTCAGAAACTCTGCAAAAATGTCAGTGGGTCAGCGGCCCACAATTTTTTTTTTAATTAGCCTGTCCCTAGCCGTGCTGACCGGACAGGCGGTCAAAAAAAAAAAAGGGCCAGGGGTCAAATATTTGGTTGATGAAGAGAACTTATTTGAATGGAGCATTACAATTATTGGACCCCCTGATACTTTATAGTGAGTATTTCTCTTTTTTAGGTGCTTAGGGATTGGATTTCTGATCAATTGTTTTCGGTCATAGTTTGTCTTCTGATGTCAGACATAGATTCGTTCCATTAACTGCTTTATTACTTCTTATGGAAGGATTTTGAGTTTCAATGGTGTGAAATTAGGGGAATTCTACTTGCTCATTTTTGTTCAGAGTTTGTTTTACATTTTTTTTATTGTTATTCTATCTTTGGGAAGGAAAGGGTAGAATCTTTGCATTGCAAATAAAATTTCTCTTTATTGTTTTTCTCTTTTGTGGGCCTTTTTTTGGGGGGGGGGGTGGTTAGCTAGGCATGTTCAATCAGTGCGGATAGTTCTCTGATGCATTTGTTGCCAAATGTTGGTTTTTGGATTTTTTCCTTCTCACCAGGGCCTAGGTGCCAAAAGGGGTTGCCCATCTGATCATACATACAACGCGTGTATTTAAGAAATTCAATTGTCCAGAATTGTTTCTTTTATTGTTTTCTTCTCCCCAAGGGTGAGGAGCAGGGTTTGGGAAGGAATTATTGATTGTGGGGTGGTACTGGTTTGCAAGTGCTTGCAGCATCCAATAAAAATGGATTTGCTATAGTAAAGTGGAAGGTCAGGCATTGTTGTCTTCCTCCAATATGTGTCATGAATTGAATGTACAATAAGGTTTCCTGGTAAAGCTGCATCATATGATATATCTAGAGCTCATAGTGGTGATTGCCTCATGCAATTAGAGCTCATAGTGGTGATTCTCTCCATTCAAATATGTATGCCCCCGGCCCTTCTTTTTTTTTGACCGCCTCTCCCCAACCGTGCCCAGTCAGCATGGCTGGGGACAAGCTAATTAAAAAAACAATTGTGGGCCACTGACCCACTGATATTTTTGCAGAGTTTCTGACAATTCGTTCTGCTGCCATGCTGACTCAGCACGACAGGTATAGAATGAGAAATTGTGTGTGTCAGAGATACATTTGTGCGATGTTTTTTTTTGACATATATTCTAAGCAATTAGCCAAAGCTCCCAAGGAAGAGTCAAAGGCTAAGCCTCCCGAGTAGTCCAGTTCTCTGCGTTTCATTCTAATTTCTATCCAATGCCTCCAGATGTGCGGCGGCTCCCAAGAAAAGAAAACTCTCTGCGCTCTCCTCTCCCGCAATTACCAAAATGGGCAAACAATGCCCCTGGGATAAGCTCTGTGACTTGGACTCCTTTCCTGTCAAATTGGCACTTGTTATCATATTTTCGTTCTACTCCTTGAAATAAATGCAAAATACTAAAAGTGAGTAGAATCCAACAATTAATCCACATCGGGTTAGGTAATAGGGGAAATTAATAATAAAATAAATGATAAAATTGCAACCTATCAATACTCATGATTAGGAGAGTTCCATCTTTTTATAATACTACTGAAGATCAAATTTGCCAATTATTTTCTGTAGACATCTATCTTTCTATCTATTCTTATCTAATTCTCTAACCATAAATGTTACAACTTCTTTTAATAGTTTGATCATTTTTGTTAAGGAATTACCACACTTCATGATTTTATGGCCATTTATTTTTAGAATGGGGGCTGCCTGATAGACAACTAAAGGAAAAACAGAAAAGACTGCAAAACCACAATGAAAATGAAACTCTTCTTGTTTATTGTGTTGTTTATTTTGTTAAAGAAAGGAAGCGAAAATTTTGCTTTATCAAGAGGAAAAATAAGGGAAGAAGAGACAACTTAGCAGCCATGGAACCTTAAAAAAATAGGAGAAAAATTTAGCAGCCCTGGAGCTGACTTTTATCTCCAAACCCGTTATTAATGTGAAATAGAAACCAAAAGAATTCAAATGCATAAACGATCAAAGAAAAATATAGCCTAAAAGAAAGGCCACAAAATAATTTTAAAACAAAGTAAAGGGAAAAACCCTAAAACATGCGAAAATAATAGAATGGCCCATGGCAAGTTCAACAGCGGAAAGCTGAAGTGAGCCCAATAAAGCAAATCCTACAGCCGGTTCTTACGCCGAATTAAGGGTGGCAATTTCCGACACGACCTGAAAATACGACACGAACCTAACACGAAATTAATGGGTTTGGGTTGAGGTTTCGCGGGTTCGGGTCAGAATCGGGTCGAACCCGATGGACCCGAAAAGAAACGGGTCGAATTCGGGTCAACTCGTGAGTGACCTGATATGACCCGATAACCCGTTTACGAATTAAAAATAATTTAATAAACATAAAAATTATTTTATCTAACTAAACTAAGTTATTCTTTTTTTTCAAGGGCATTAATCACTTAATCCTAAATGAATTTATTTAACTTGTGTGAAATTGAAATTATTATATTTGGACAAATAATGTATTATATTATTTTTTACTTTTATACTGTTTTAATTTATTTTATATTTGGTTTGGGATAAAACACTTTTACGGTGTTTTAATTTATTTTAGATTTGGTTTGGGATTATTTATTTAAATTTTTGTTACTTGATTATGTAATTAGTCTTGTACGAAATTGGTTTTATTAGAAATTACAGTGGTAAATTAATAAATTAAAATTAAGTTTCGCGTCATTTCGGGTCGACCCGCTAACCCGAAATTTTCGGGTTCGTGTCAGGTATTCTGACCCGCTTCGGGTTGGCGGGTCAGGTTTGGGTCAGCGGATTTTTTGTTATACCCGGATCTCAACCTGACCCGCCAACCCGAAACGAACCCGATTGCCACCCCTACGCCGAACGATCAGAGTTTCGCTAATAAAAATCAATCACAAATTATCAAAAAAAAAAAAATCAATCACGAGTAAGACCACTTCAATATTACATCTCCTTGGTCAACACGTAACACAGTTTGGAGAATTGCGGAATATTCAACCATTTACGTTCAAAGTTTCAAACATGACTCCAAACCGCTCTTACTCTCCCTGCTATAAATACCCCAACAATCTCCGCACTTCTGCATCCATTGCAAGCATAACCAAGAATAAACAACCAAATCACCTACATTTTGAGCTGGTAACTTTGTTCTTTTTTGGCGGGTTTTAGTCGATTTTTGGGTTCAAGATGGATTGCAGAAAAGCAGCGATTCTTGTATTGGTTTTTGTCATTTTTGTTGCCATCATGGGCCAAGTTCATGTGGAGGCAGCGAGGTTGTTGACAGAGGAAGACTTCGCAGGTGCCAATCACTTGGATAAATTTCCTTCGGTCTATGCAAAAGCAAGAGACACGATGTCGCATTGGCTTGAAAGGTTGGCTTCGGGACCTAGCCCTAGAGGACCTGGTCATTAAGCTTAAAAGTATGGCCAGCAAGTATTTAGGGAGCGGTTCGGCCATGCAAGGACACTGACAACCAACACTACTACACTAGTATATTTTGGTAGTATTTACTATCTAGAGAGGGTCTAAGACTCTTTTTTTTTTTTTTTTTTTGGTTATTTCATTCATTCTTTCTTTGATGTCTTGTTACACTATGAAATCTTAATGCATAGATGTATATTTCTGACTTTTGCCCTTGAAGTGGCAGTTATAATGACAGATTTTTTTTTTCTTAATGCTTTCTTTCATTTCTTTTGCCCTTGATCAATGGGTCAAGCTTTCTAACAAGAACATGGATAACTCAGGTGTTCCAGCTCATCGTATGTAAACAACATGACAAATTTTTGCTGTACAATCTCTGCGCCTTAGTTTTTAGTGCAGCAAAAGTAAATTGTTAAAAAATAATCTAATGATTGGCATCTTCACGAGCCCCTCCTTAATTGCAGACACTTCGATCCACAAATTAGAAATTTTTCTGATAGATCATGAGGTGGCTGCATGAGAAAATTTAGTGCAGCTTTTATAGAAGTATTCCTCAAAAAAAAAAAGGACTATCATTTCCTATAAGATCCAATAACGATTATCATTTCCTATAACATACTATCTACTCCGTAAAGTAAGTATTCTTTTAAGGGGTTTTGCCTAAAATAAATACCTTTAGAACACTGGTTGTAACGCTCGGAGCCCAAGGGCTACCAATCGCATGTTCAAAATGGTTTATCTAAATTATTCAGTAGCCCATGGATCGGAGGTTTTATCCCGATGTGGGACATTTTACTCTTCTTACCTTTAGAACTTTGCATCCTCATAAAATCCATTACAATCTAAACTGTCAACTTAGTCGTAGGCAGATTCTAGAGGTGACTTGTGCGAGTTCTAAAGGTAACCCACAGTCCAATATGGCACTTAATCTCATAAGTTCTAGAGCTAGTCTCCATTGAACGTAACACTTAACCGCACACAATACTTAGTTCCTTACAATTCTTACATAATCAGAACCATTACACCACTTAACTCCAAACTCACCCCGAGGTGGCCCCTATCGAACATGACACTTAGTTCCGCACATCACTTAGTTCATCGAACGTGACACTTAACCCCGCATAATTTTACTTAATTTCTTACATTTTCTTGCGTAGTTAGAACCGTAACATCAATTAGCCCAAACTCACCTTGAGGTGACCCCCATTGAATGTGTTATTTAGTTTCACAGAGCACTTACTTCCTTACACTTCTTTGCGTTGTCAAAACTATATATAACATCACTTGGCCCAGATTTACCCCGTATAGAGACCTCACGAAACTTGTTCTAATATCATTTGTAACGCTCTGGGTCTAAGGGCTTCTCCAAGCAACTTTTGAACTATAACCATAGGGTTCAAAATGGCTACTTCAAGTTATTCGGTATCCCATGGATCAAAATCTATATGCTATACTTTTCTCTTTTTTTGGTCCCAACATGGGTTTCACTAGTAACATGGGACATTTCACTAGGATGAAATCTTCTATTATGACGGCTCTAAGTTGATCAATTCTTTCAACTTTTTTATGTTGATATCTATTTTTTGTACCAGGTTTAAGTCTCCTACCTATTATTGCCACAACATTTTGTTAGTAGTTTGATTGTTGTATATGATTTGAATTTCAAATTTAAATTCATGTCATATGACATGATTTGAACATACTAGTTTAAAAAAATTGTATACTGATAGTACATAAAATATTAATTATATATATATATATATATAGACAAACATGAACTAAAGAAAAGCCAAAAAAATAATAGGAGAAAAAGACAAAAAAAAACCGAAGTAAAGAAAAGCCTGCCCTTAATGCCCAACGATCAAAATTGCTGGCTGCATTGAAGTCAGCCTTCAAGTTTGAATTCTTTCCATTTTTTCTTCTTGTTGCCATATCGGGAGTATAATAGTCACTATTATTAGACTTGTACCGGACCGGATTGGCCAGTCTAATTGTGAACCGGTCTTCTTTTTAAATTGGTCATTAGCAAAAAATCGTTTTGATAAAAAAACTAATCAAATCTATCAGAAATCGGTCAAACTGGTGATCTGATTTGATTGTTTGATCTAGTTCTCAAACTTTTTTTCTTATTTTTGAACATAATTTGAGTTAACTAAATTGTAAAACTTTCATTTATTAATAGGAATAAAAAAACACCACTCACTTAGTGTAAACAAAAAAATCACTCACATCTATAAGCGGTCTCTAAATCAATAAATTTTCATCCGTATCAATTTATCATTAGTGATTCCAATTTGCATTAGAAAAGCCATAATCCCAATAAAAAGAACTCAAATTAGGTATGATTTGTTTTAATTTAGTTTTTCAATTAGTTATAACCAAAAACTTAATTTCAATATTTCTAAAACTTATAAAAATATAAAATAATTATGGTATCACGATGACATTAGCTAACTTTTAAGAATGATCCAACTGATCCAACCCGTTGACTCTTGACTCAATAGTTTAGTCGAGTCGTTATCCGATCCGAGTTTAACAACATTGATGATAGTATTGCGTGAAAAATGATATATAAGATATTCTTTTGTCTTCTTATTTTGGGAGTATACATCTCACGGGATCATGGAGCGATGTGACTTTTCTTTCTTTCTTTCTTTTAAATAGTCAAAACATGTGATAGAAAAACTATAGTAGGATATCCTTGATTAAGATATACCATATGCAGAACAAAATGTACTATCAAATATCTAAAAATATATTTCTAAACAAAAATAGATATTTCTGAAGTTCATCTCTCTCTCTCTCTCTCTCCTAACAGGAGAAGGGTAGAATTTAAAAAGTGATGAGAAAGAAGGAGGATTTGTCTAAAGTTTATCTCACTAAACCAATTTGCAAGAGTTACATATTAATCACTAGGAGTTAGGCAAACATTATTCAAACCCGTCGATATTTATTTTTCATCTTCACTAGTAATTCAGTACTCTAATTCAAGTTCTTGTTATAGATACATAAGGTCAAAAAGAGACAAAACTAAGGCGCAGGAGGGTCATGGATGCCCAAGTTTTTCAGAAGATTAGTGATGTACAACCCAAACTGCAAAACTCTAATCGCAAAAGATTTTAAAGCGTGAATGATAAGAAAAAAAAGGGATATTAAACAGCGGATATATTTGTAAGTACTACGTTTACATTAGAATACTAGATACATTTGAATTCTACATAACTTTCTAAAGATTTATGTCTGCATTAGTTCTTACGCTTGGGCGTTAGATATATTTGAACTCTACGTGTTCCTACTGAGTTATGTTTTAAGTTAGTTAATATCCAAAATCAAATTTCGAACTATTTATAGCTATTCTTTGATAAAGTTTTCCTGCCTCTGAAAATTGAAAAAGGCTGGTGATAATTATGGTTCATCAATGTCAACTTTTTGGTCTATTTGAGGTTAAACACACAAAAGCAATATGTGCATTATGGATAAAAAATTGTGTATACTCATGATTGGGAAAGTTCCATCTTTTTATAATACTATTGAAGATCAAATTTACTAATTATTGTATACAGATGCCTATTTTTTCTATCTATTCTTATCTCATTTCCTAACCATAAATGTTACAAGTACTTTAATTTGTTTGTTCATTTTTGTTAAGAAATTATCGCCCTCCATGTTTTATGGCCATTTATTTTTAGAATTCGGGCTGATTGATGAAAAAAAAAAGGAACAACAGAAAGAGACTGCAAACAAAAGGGAAAATGAAAGTCTTCTTGTTTATTTTGTTATAGAAAGCAAGAGAAAGTTTTGCTTTATGAAGATAAAAAATTATAGGGAAGAAGTGACAACTTACCAGCCCGAAAAGAATCCAAAAGATGAAAGAAAAATATAACCCAAAGAGAGGCCATAAAATACGTTAAAAAAAAAACTGAAAAGAGGCTAAAATAAAGGATAGGCCCATGGCAAGTTCCAAAGCGGAACCAGCAGCGAGCCCCAAAAAGGCTATCTTCCAACCCGTTCTTATGCCCAACGATCAGAGTTTCACTAAAGTCAACTTTCAAGGATTTTTCTTTTTCTTTTTTTAAATATATGAAGACTCTTGATTTTTCTTCTTCTTTGGTAAATACATCTTACTAAACTGTAGAAGCAGTACGAGTTTTCTTCTTCTTTCTTTTTGTTTTTCCCCTTTAATAAGTCGAAACATGGGATGCAAAGACAATAACGGATCTAATCACATGAAGCTTCATAAGATATACCGGATGCAGAATATAAAGAACAAAATGTATTATCAAGTGTCCAATATATATTTCTAAATTTATCCTACATCTTAATTGACACTCCCTCTATCCCATAAAAATAGAAGTGTAAGTTAATTTGGATGTTAATTTTAGGCATACTTCCATTTTCATGTAGAAATAGAAGTACAAGTTAATTTAGTTCAAGAAATCATTTTTGGCTAGGACTTTCTCCTTCAATACTTATAATATTTCATTCAAACATAGAGGATGGAAGGCCTAATCTAGTGTCGTACTTATTATTTCAACAAGAATAATAATAATTTAGTTTGATAAAGATGCGCATTACATATGAATATATTAGTAAAATCATAAATAAACTATCTCTCTGAAAAAGAAATAAACCTATAATTTGCAACAAAAAAAAAGAAAAAGAAAAAAGAGCCAATCTTCGTGGGACATAGTGTGCTAGGTTATGTTTGTTTTCATCTTAGTCAATCCTCAACTCAAACTTGCCAGGTTTATCTACATCTTCTCTACCAATCTTAATGAGGAATTAAGTACTTTTAGTTAAGATTTTTATTATAGACAAACAAGGTCAAAAATAGATAGAACTACGGGGTTCAAGGAGGAGCGATCACCCCCATGTTTTAAAAAATTAAATTTCTCCTGTGTTGGAAAATAGAAAAGGCCAATTGATGATCCTGGTCCCTCAAAGCCCCTTTATGATGTTAAACAAACAAATGCAAGTGCCATTTCACAATTCTTATTCTAACAATCAAGTTGATTTGTTCATTCTGTTTTGAGCTTTTAAACTACGCCATTTGATAGAGATAGATCCATACCAAAACAGATTGGAGTCTTTCAGGTAGATCATTCGAGTGTTCAAGAGCTGTGAAGAAGTAGGCCAACCCTGGAAGATTGGGCTAATCTGTTTTGGTTATGTCTGCATTTATAAGTTTATGTTGCGTTTGATCTTGGACCACGAACATATACATATATATAGCTGGCAAATAGCAATCTTTCTTCTCTTTTTCTTTTCTTTTTGGTTTCTTTTCTCTCTCCCATGTTTCTTTTGTTTTAATTAATGTTCAATCTTTCAAAAAGTAACTTTTTGTCCATGTATATATAATGGCGACGAAGGCATTCAACGCCACAATGATTTTACTGGGAATCATTGCTAGTGGAATCGAACAGTGATGATCCAGTGAGCTATCATGTTCTCCATCAAATTGCAGAATCGAGGCAATTGAAAAGCATGCTAGGCACAGGACTAATGCAGACACACTCGTCTTTGATTCTTTCATGTGGTGGTAGCAACCTGAAGTGACGCTTCTGCAAGTACATTGTTAATGTCCCAATAGATTCAATAGCTTCCCAAGATTTCTTTTGGCTATTGATACTGGTGCTTTTTTGATCAGGTGATAGAAATTCAGAAGAAGGTGCGGAAGAGGCTGATGGCTTTGCGAACACGGTCAGATTGGTTGGACATCCATATCAACCGGACCAAAACAAAATTGCTTTTCATGAGTTAGTCTCGTATTTATAAGATGCATAAAAAATCAGTTTCTCCACGACTATTTTGTTGTTGCAGTAATCACAAGAAAGTGTAGACAATGCAATTCTTTTTACTGTATTCCCTCCAACCTACTGTTAGAGTAGTTTTTTGAGAATTCAACCTTTTATGGAGATATATAATTATTATGTTTAAGTGATGTGGTATTAGATGAATTTAGTTTGATTTAAATCATTCACTTGGTAGATTGTGCATTGGGCAATATACAAGTTACTTGTTCAAATGACAAAATTGAAAAGCAATTGTTGATTTCAAATCGCTGATCTTGTTTTGAGATGTCAAACAAGTGAAAACACAATATTAACAATAGGACGGATAGAGTAATACATTTATTTTTTTCAAATATGACATCTTGATTTGGATTTCCTATGTACGGTACACCTACAATTCCATCGAAAATACCATTTGACAAGAGGGATCAATTTAAACTATAGGGTTGAATATTGGCGATCATCTATAGGACAAAACTGCGACGATGAAACAGAACCAATTTTAGAGGAAAGGCGCGCAATACTGATCGTGGGTTGATGAGAATGGCCGAAGCAACGATGCATGAACTGGAGGGAAGAGGCTTGAAAGTGCAATACCTCAATATAACTCAGTTATCTGATGGTAGGAGAGATGCTCACCCATCCATCTACAGGATGCATTGGGTGCCTCCAAGCAAGGTGCAATTAGCTGATCCCAGGAGCTTTTCAAATTGCGTACATTGGTGCCTTCCAAGAGTTCCTGATGTCTGGAACGAGACTCTTTATCCTATTTAATGTTAAATAATGATGAATATGAGTAGAATTGTACTCCCGGTTATGTCCTTCAAAATGTACAATTCTTTTTGTTCTTATACGAGGTACTGGAAGGACTATAGCTTAGAGGAAGAAGACATTACCCTCAGATGAAGATTTATGAAACAAATATTTAAACCAATATGCAGTCAATGCTTCTCTCCCAAATCCTTCTCCAAATACTTCTCTCCCTCGACAAAGCTCGTGTTGGAAGCCTAAATCATTTATTCACCAATTAAATGTTTTTTATGCACCCCCAAATACTTACTTTCATGCACTCATATCATATTTATGCACACCCTATACTTACATATCTTCCTAAAATTATTTTCACTCCAGACAATAAATTAACAGTTGAGTAATTTTCATTAATAGCTAATTTGTGTCGAGCAGATCTTCTTGGTGTGAGAATTCTTAATTCATGAATTATAGGAAGTGATTTATGTCACCATAGACAGAGGTTAAAGCATGTGTTGGATTCAAAGCTGAAGTTAAATAGTACAAATTAACTTATTACATCCTGAATATGAAATAAAAATATCGATATCTTGGCAGCATTCCAAGTAACTCCTCAACCGAGAGTTTGGCTTGAAGAGGCGGGACATAATCTCTCAATGAGTGATTTAGGATATCTATTAGTCAAACCCTTAAAAAATATTAAATTCCTAATCTCTTTTTTTTTTTGGGTAACTCATTAATAACCTCTTCATCCCTTATGATTTCATACAAACTGAAAATTTAACGAAAAATAACCGATAACTCATATTTTATTGTCTTCTAATTATTTAAAATCCTTGAATTAAGTAAAACCCAAATTTGTTCCTTTATTTTGGGGATAATTTCAGATACCTCCCTCAAGGTTTTTGACAATTGCATTTAAATATCCTCTAAAATTAAAAATTACACTTACCTCCCCCTATGATAGATATGACAACATGTCAGCACCAAAAGCCTCCTAATGACCAACTTTTCCTCAAAATGTTGCAGCTAATATTATTGCAAAAATGTGAGAAAAAATTGCCTACAACAATAATATTTTTTTATTTGCTTCTTGGCGCAAGCATCTGCAAAAGCAAAATTGATTTTGTTATTTCTCAACTATTATCTTGAGAAGCAAAATTGATTTTATTATTCCTCAAATTGCCATAGAGAGGAATAATGCTAAGGTTATATGATGCCAAGATAGAGGTGTTGCAACCTATCCACTTCTTGCTTCTAACGCTCATAAGTGCAGAATTGTACATGCACTCTTTGTTGTACTGAGAGGATCCTTACTACTTTCACATCTTTTTTCTCTTTTTTAATTAATTTTTATAAACAAAGTGGCAAATGTTTCGTTCAGAATATAAAGAGGGTAAAGTTGGCAAAAATTCATGTGTCTGTACTTTTCCCACTTTTTTGACTTTCCTTTAAAGGCAAAGGCTACAATATTTATCAAATGTATCCATCAAAAGGAGGCGAGTGTAATTTTAATTTTAGAGGGTATTTAAGTGCAATTGTTTGAAACATCGAGGAAGGTATACGAAATTATCCCTTTATTTTGCTAGCAAATACTAAATAAGAAAATTTGCAATTTGATAAATCAATGAACTATTTTATAAACATATGATAAACAGTAATTTAATTTCAATTGACTTTTCCATATTACGATGCAACTATTCATTCTCAACCTCAATAGTTTTTATTTTTATCACCTTTTCTCAATTGTTTCAGAAAATAAGAAAAAAATAGAAACAAGCAATCATAATGTTTTTATGAAAAATAAAATAGTAAAAAGAAAGACAAGAGCTCACATTTAAGATTTTTTTTTTGTTTTGGTTTAAGAATTGTACATAAGCTAGCTGCTGGCCTTGACAAGATGGAGTTTCCGTTTTGAAGTGCACTACAGGCTCCCAGTCTAGGTACTCGACCTCTAGCAGTGACCGCGCCAGAACTTTTTTTATAGGGGATCAAAATTTTTTCTAATAAAATTATCTTAATATGTTATGTTCAAAATGATTTTCATCTATTTAAATATATGACATCTAAAAACATCAAATATTAACATTAATTATAAAGATATGTTTATTTTGTAAATATACAACATAGTCATAATGAAAATTGAGACAAGAAATAACCTTTGATTAAATATTTTATAACATCATAAACCATCCAAGTTGTACATTATGAGAAGATATTCCAATATGTCACCTATACAATATATATATATATATATATATATATATATATAACTATGTAGTGTAAAAATAACTATTTTCAATTAAAAAAAGATTAAAGTTATGTTAACATACCTTGAAATTTCAATCTCTTTATTAAAAGTAAAATGTGTTTTACGTTCTTTCAAGAACTAAATTCATTTATAATTAAATCAATGCTAGATTTTTCAGCAACTTCCTTTTTTATGTATATAGTTAGGCAATCATTTAAGAAATTATCTTTGAGCTTATTTTGGAGATTTGTCTTGATTATCTTCATAATTAGAAATGTCAGTTCTGTAGTTGCAGCTGATAAAGGAAGAGAAGTGAGAACAACTCTAATCAATTGGACTAAGTTGTATATTTGTATATGGGCCAATAAAGTAATTATTTTTGTTAAAACCCATTGATAATTATGTATTGGGTTCTTTTATTATAATATATTAAATTGGGTCAATTTACTATAGATCATCAAATTATATGTTCAGGTTTTTGAAATTTCATAATATAAATTAACATTGCAAAAAATTAAGGAAAGTCAACTTTGTTTTACATATATATTTATATACTATAAATTAAAATTTTCAAAAAATTTAGGGCATGAACCCCTCAGCCCCCTTGGCTCCATCATTGACCTGTAGAGTTACTTTATAACCCCCACCCTACGTACCCGTCGTCTACACGGACTCTATAACTCTTTTTGCCATCATAACTTCACTTTCTTTCAAATACAATCATTTGAAAGCTGGCATCTCTTAAAGGCGAACTCCACTCCTACGAGCTCAGGTTACGTGAATTCTTGAGAGCTGGTATTATCAAAATGCAAAGATCCTATAAAAGAAACTACTAGTAGTATGATTTTAAAATTCGTAACAAAGTTGGGAGGATAAAATTCCTCCATTTTGTAAATTTTTAAATGCTAAGATGGATCCGTTCTATTATGCTAACGGAGATGTATTATACTAACGGAAGTGTAATTTTTGGGAGGATAAAATTCTTACCAATTATTGTTTTTAGGTGTGAAGAAAGGTTTTGCAACTTAGATGTCTTGCTCAACCTTTGAGTAAAGTCAATACTTCTTTTTGGTATGATTCTTAGCATTCTTTGGGTCCCTTGTACAAAAAATATAAATATCCCGTCTCTCTACTCGAAAGTTTGGGTGTAACTATAAAATCAAAAGTTATTGACTTTATCAGTGGTGAAGATTGGGAAGTGGAAACATGGGGGGAAGTTTACTGCTTTGGTTAGTGACTTCAAAATGTCTACTCCTTCATCTTTGCTATATAACTTATATCGACCGGATCAAATGGCATGAAGAAATTGTTCTGTTCTGGTGTTAAGATAAGGTGGTTCAACCTGATATGGGGCAAAGCTCATATTCCCAAGTTTTCTTTTGTGCTTTGGTTGGTTATACAGGAAAGGTTGATGACAAAGGATAGGGTTTGTAGGTGGGGTGTCACTAATGAATCTATCAATATGGGACAATTGTTTTTTAGTGGTTACTTTTTGCATTGTGCTTGGGATACAGTTCAAAGGACGTGTTTTTTTTTTTTTTTTTTTTGACAGAGGTACTTTATATTAGAGGTAGAATGAGTTGGAAAGCATGTTTTTACTTTATCTAGAAGTGGAAGTAGCGTGAGTTGGCAACAGGAAGTATTATGGTGGAGTAAGCATACATGCTTTGATTCGTTTGTTGCTAAATTCAAGAGGTTGGTTTTAGCAACAGTTTGGAACAAGCATATTTTTTCAGCAATCCATAAACAGAAAATCCCATTTCTGATATTCCAAAAAAAAAATTTATCATAATTTATCAATGTGATCTACGTTATTGCACAGTATACGAATCCGTATGAAAAAAGAATCTTTACGGATTGACTACCGTGTTAACTTACTCGCTATCATGAACTGAAAAAATCTTTTCAAGCATACCTGCTAATGTAATTGTGCATCAGATTTGAAATGCCAAAGTGCTTAATCCACTTCACTTCGCTATGGTTGATTGGTTGCTTGAAAATTAGGCACCAAGCGAGCAGAATTATCACCTTGAAAATATTAAGTAGATCATGTACATTATGAAGCATGTAACTTGATATTCTAAAATCAATCACTGATCACTAATAAATATTAGATAAAAAGAATGACTGACTTTAATTATACTCAGTGATAGATGATTAATATTTGCATTACTTGCATTACATGATATTTTCACATGGTGCGGCACCGCGTGTTCTTCATACTAAAGAAGGAAGTACGGAATCACTATAGTCCACAAAACATGCCATCTTCATCAATCATTCTCTTCTTCTGCGATGTAACTTTCCTGAGCATATATGCAAGCTTTAAAGAAGAAATTCAGCAAGCAATCTCAAAGCTCAACTAGAGCCCAGTTACAGTAAAGAAAGAATACAGAAGGCTGGTGGTTCAAGCGTATTCTTTCTTTAATTCAGAAGGCTGGTGGTTCAATTTTGAGGATCCAGAAGGCTGAAGAAGCCTTAAAAATTTTATAGTTAGTTAAAACTAATTGTCCAAAATTTAGAAGGCTGAAGAAAGCGTAATCTAATTCTCAAAATTTGTGATTTTAAGCAGATTTAGAACAATTGATAGAAATAGAACAATAACTAATGGTTAATATCAAAATTATTGTTAGTCAACAACTTTGACTTAACATTTGTGATCTCCAATGTTTTGATTTTCAATCATCATATTTTTCTAATTTTTAAACAGTGATATTAATAGTTTTAGTATGAATTAAGATATAAATTAAAATGAAATAGTATCAAATGGGTGATAAGAATTTTAGTATAATTAAACTTCTTTTTCTTCTTTTCTTTTATTTCATGTATCATGCAAATAATATATCAGGAAGAATTGTAATTTTGATCCCCAATCTATAGTGTATTGACAGGTTGTCAGGCCTGTGCAATAATAAAAATCTGCTCAATTAAAGTTAATTTTTTGTAAATAGTAGTAAGTAGGGTCGAATCCACAGGGATTGGGTATAATTGTTTCTTTTCAACTTCATAGTAATAAGGGAGTGTTTTTGTGCAGAAGATGACAAACAAAAAAAATCTAAGAAGTTACTAAAAATTAAATAACAATCTACTAAAATCAAATGAGTGATAATTAAGAATCTAGCCAAGAAATAACTTCAGCAATTGTTCACCTAATTGATCATCGATGCAAAGCCAAGTCCAATTATTTACTAATAAATAGGTTATAACTGCCAAACAAGCGATGACAGTCAACCTCTCCTTACTGTGTCGGTGATTAAGGTACGCCCGTTAATCACTACTCTAATTGAGAAATAATTCTAGGTACGTCCGTAAGATTTAATTCCCCAATTGCCTTACATATTAGAGGAGCCCTATTCTAACCAAATAACGCACTACCAGGGTTATTTCAAATTAGCCCGCGTATTCCCCTGACACAAACCCAATCATGCCAGTTGTCACTATTTCAGGGCAATTAAACAATTACGGATTTAAATGTCCTAATTGACAATAGATTACCAAATTAACTAATTATCTGGATCCAAGACAATCAATTAATTAAATAATCATAAGCACTGTAATCAAGGAATATGCGAATACCAATAAATAAAAGGAAAAGATAAAATTAAATCAATCTCACAACTTTTAGGCGAATCAAAGCATCCGTTGTTCCTTGGCTAGACAAAGGGATTTAACTCATCCCTTATCTACTCCTACCGAAAAGAAAAGAAAAGCAACTAAAGATGAAAGGAAAAGTCCAAGGCTAAGCTCTACCCCCTGACATACGTAGGAAGTCAAAAAACTAAAAAGAGAAGCCAAAAGGGAAAAGTTCCAATAGCTAAAGGAGTCCTAATCCTCTGCAACTCCAAATCCTATCAAAAGTCCTACTCTACTTTTCTATTGTGTGGCGGCTTCAATGCCTCCCAAAGACTTCGGCCTTTTCGGTTCTTTTTCCTTTCTTGTTGTCTTCGGCCAAATTACCAAAATGGTCTCGCATCTCCTCGTTTCAAAAATACCCCTGAATGCCTTCTATTTGAATTCTTTACCGCTGACTGCCAAATTGGCCTTGATTGTGGTATTTTCATTCTACTCCCTGAAATAAATGCAAATTACGAAAAGTGAGTAGAATCTAATTATTAATTCACATCGGGTTAGGTAATAGAGGAAATTAATAATAAAATAAATGATAAAATTGTAACCTATCATGTATGCGCGTAATTAGTCCCCAATTTATTTCGAAAATCAATTTTGGTCCCCAATCTATTCAATTTTGCGCTAAAAGTGGACAATTGACGGAATTTCTTCAATTTCAATCGGAAACAAGTCACGTGAGATCACGTGCCAGCACTAAAACCCCTTTTTCAATTTTTTTAATTTTTGAAACACGTTTTTTAATATTTTCAGCTTTGTCTTGCCTTTGGACATATTAAACAAAGACATTAAAGGCTAAGATTCACTAATCAAGGAGTGGACCCCACCAAAAAGGTTGAATATCAGAAAAAGAAGTAGGTTGCTCTCGTATTTCTCAACCTGGTCTCTTCTCTTCAGCAAAAGAACAACGAACCTAAGAGCCAAAAACAAGAATCAAAACGTGAAAAAGTACGGAAAAATCTTGCTGAATTCAGTCAAGCTGAAGCTGCTCGTGGCATTGCAAAGCAGAAATGGCAGTGAGACCTAAGGAAATGAACAAGCTCGCAGCACCTAATTATGGTATGTGATTTTGCCTTCTTTTCGTGATATATAACGGAAAAGATGCTTTTTGTACTTGGGGGGACAAAAAATCTGTAATGAAGGCTTTATTAACGACTAATCCTGAAAAAAGCCCTAAAAAAATTTGTCATTTGTGATGTGGTCCCATGTGTGTCTCTAAACGGGATCTTATCATGCTGGTTCATACTGTACAAGTGGGACTTATGTTACTGCAATTGATGGTCCTTGTCTTTGAATCCTTATATGCATTTTTTATTGTCAGTTTGCTAGTTTTACTATTTCTGTCATCTAAATTATGGCCTGTGTTGTTTGTTTGTTGTTTTTGTGTCTTTTTTTTTTAAATGTAGACAGTGATAGCACGGAAGTGACTATGAAGTGTCACTTATGGGGAAAATGTGAAACTGAACCTGATGTTCATTATGAGAGAGGTGAATTAAGGGTGTTTGATCATGTAGAGGTCACAGGTATAAGCCTTTTTGAAATGGATAGAATGTTAGAAAGTCAGGTTGGGGCTGTAGGTGACAAAAACTACCACATTTTGATAGAGGAACATGGCTTCCATCTGTTAGAGCATGATAGAGAATTGCATGCCTATTGTGTTGATCAATTTGAGTATGGAAGGATGGTTGATTTGTACATAGAGGTTTCTTTAGTGAGTTATTAGCATCACAGTGGGGGTCTGATGTTGATGATGAAGATTTTGTATTAGAAGATGAAGATGATGAATCTGATAGTGAATATATAGAGGTTCTGATTCTGGAGAATTCTCAAGAAAATATTCTGATTATGAGCAAAATTCTGATGACAATGACTATGAAGAAAATGTTGATCATAATTTAGAATGGTTAGGGGTAGAAAATCACAGGAAAGAGCAGCTTAAGAGGAATGAAAAAAAGGAATGTGTAGAGGAAACTAGGGGACAAACAGTGAGTAATTCTAATACTGATGATGACAACTCTGACATAGATGTTGCACCAGATTCAGGTTCAGATATTGATAGTCTCCAAGGTTCAGATGAAGAGGGTCATTCAAGACCCCTTATGTATGATCCCAAGGATGCAGATAACCCCAACCTTGAAATTAGGCAAGTATTTACCACATTCAAGGAGTTTAAAGAGGTAGTTAAAACCTGGAATATCAAGCGGGGTAGACCATTTAAATTTACCAAGAGTGACACCATTAGATGCAGGGCAATTTGTCCTAAAAAAGGATGTGACTGGTGCATATATGCTCGGAAGATGAAAGGTGATGGCAGATTGGAAGTTAGAACATTCCAACAGAAGCACAAGTGTGGGTTTTCATATCATAACAAGAGTGTGAAATCTGGGTGGGTTGGCAGAAAATATGTTAACACATTTAGGGAGAATCCCAGGATGGATTATGCTAGATTCAAAAACCTGGTAATGAAAGAGAACAAGTGCTATTTGAGTAGACATCAAGGCTATAGAGCTAAAAAAATTGGCAGGGAGTTGGCCCAAGGTAGTGATGTGGACCAGTACAATAAGTTGCCCAAGTACATCCATGAAATCTTGAGAAGTAACCCAGGTAGTACTGTAGTAATGAAGGTGGCAGAAGACTACTGTGATTCAGTCACCAAACAAGGAAAATTTCAAAGATTGTACATGTGCTTTGCTGGGGTGAAAAAAGGATTTTTAGATGCTTGCAGGCCTGTGTTTGGGTTAGATGGGACTTTTCTCAAAGGTGCGGCTGGTGGAGTATTACTGACAACAATTGGAGTTGATCCAAATAATGGTTTGTATCCAATTGCTTATGCAGCAATTGAGGGAGAAACTAAAGATTCCCGGATTTGGTTTCTTACTTTACTTAAGGAGGATCTAAAAATTGAAAAAGACTATGAATGGACCATAATGAGTGACAAGCAGAAGGGCATAATTCAGGCATGTGATTCAGTTTTTCCAGAGACTGATCATAGATTTTGTGTCAAGCATATGCATAGCAATATGGTAGCTGCTGGATTCAAGGGGACAGCCATGAGGCAAGCCTTATGGAAAGCAGCTAAGGCAACCACTCATGCACAATTCATAAGAAGAATGGAAGCCATAGCAGAACTGGATGTTGATGCAATTAAGTGGTTAGAGGATAAGAATCCAGCAGAGTGGAGTAGATCACACTTCAGAACATTCCCTAAATGTGATATGTTGTTGAATAACATATGTGAATCATTTAACAGCAAAATATTAGATGCCAGGGAAGGGTCCATTGTTGTCATGATGGAGGCATTAAGGCATTTTGTCATGCAAAGAATGCAAGAAAATAGAAATAGGGCCAGGGAAAAGTGGAGTAAATTTGGTTTCTATCCAAAAATTAGAAAAAAGGATGAAGGACAATATTGACAAGGCAACTTACTGTGTGCCTTACAAATCAAACGATGTCAGTTTTGAAGTTGCTTGTTCTTATGGTGAAAAGTGGGCAGTCAATATTGAGGATAGGACTTGCTCATGCAGGAAATGGGATTTGACAGGGATACCATGTGCTCATGCAATTTCAGCTTTGTGGATTGCTATGAAGGACCCTATGCAGTATATTGATGACTGTTACAGTGTTGAAACGTATCTTAAGTGTTGTGACCCTAGCATTTTACCTGTGAATGGAGAGCATGAGTGGGAAGATGTAGATGTTCAGCCACCCCTGCCACCAACTTATGGAAGAGCACCAGAAAGACCAAAGAAACAGAAGAGAAAATCTACTGATGAGATACAACAAACAAAGGAGCAGGGCAAGAAGGTGAGGAGATTTGGTCAAATCTGTAAATGCTCATTCTATGGTGAGCAAGGTCGTAACACATGGACATGTAAGCTTAGAGAGGAAGCAGGTGTTGCAGCCAGTCAAATGAGTGCACAGGGGTAGGAAACACAAGCAAATCAGGAGGATATGAGTCTCTCACAACTGGATAACATGAGAGTAGATAACTCTGTAAGTCAAGCATGTAATTTGTATAAATAGATATACCTGTGTTTGTAACATTGTAGCAGCTAATGCATTTTATGCTTTGTTGCAGGTCAGCGGCAACACTTCAAATGCAAAGAAGAGGAGAACAAAAACATCAAGAACATCTGTTGTAATTTTATTACTTAATGTACATTTAGTTATTGTTTCTTGTGAGTTCAATATTTAGTGGTTAAATGCTGATGTATTGCAGGGAAATGGCACCAAACGAAGTGCAAAGCAAATAGATTCATCACAGAACAACCTAGGAACTGGTGATGACAACATAATATCTTCTGCCCCTACTGCTCAACCAAACCTGCATGAAGCTTTTGGGATCCCAGAGCATTGTGTGGTACATAGCAGTCAACCAGTTGGTCAAGGAGGAACAGGGATACCTTTTAGGATCAAAGATGTTCAAATCCACCTTGCAATGACAAAGGGAAAGCCAACTGATATGTAGCTAATCAGCACCTTTTGGAGTATTACTAATCAGTACCTAGCTTAATGTTGCTAATCAGTACCTTTTGGATGGTTGTGTTGCTGAATTTGATTAGTAGTAGCTTGTGTCAGATTAGTAGCTTTTGTACATTGGTATTTGGAACTCATGACAGTTTTGAAGTTTGTAATCATTTCTGGCAAGTGACAAAACAGTGTCTATTTGATGGTTGTAATGAATTCTGAATGTATTTTTTGTACATTGGTTCCAATCCAGCAATGAAATCTTTTTTTATCTTTTGGTATTCTTTTGTCTTTTGGTATGTTACCATTTGTTTTGTTTTGCTATCCAGCATTACTTATGATGTTCTGGTTTTATAGTAGCTTACTGGTTTGTTTTGTTCACACCAACTTCTGTTCGTTCTGTTCCATTACATATGATGTGCAGGTGTTTGAAGTTCAGTTTTCATTATGTTTTCTAGTCGTTCTGTTTTCTTTACATCTGCAATGCAAGGATTGCAGTGAATTTCCTATTCTGATTTTTTGGACTGTTTAATCCAATGATATGTAACCCATGTTGATGCATAAACTGTAAATTACATATGTAAATGAACTCAACATCCAGTTAACTAGGCAATGAACTTTAAAAACACAACTAATTAAAAGCAGATTGGAACATCCAATATATTCATTCATTCAAAATAAACAGAATGTACTAGCCTGATAGTAGATTACAACTTACACATTCACCCATTCCAACAAAAAATACCAAAATTACAATCCGGATGAATGTCTTTCATCTCTATTCATTCAAGAAAACAGAAAGTACTAGCCTGATAGTAGATTACAACTTACACATTCACCCATTCCATCAAAAACTACCAAAATTACAGAACAGGAGGAATATCTTTCACTTAGCCTAATACTTAACACATTTTCCTTGAGCTGCTTAGTTGATACCAAGACTGTCCAACCTTCTGCCTTTTACACCAGTAACACAATAACCAACAGAAGTACCAATAACAAAATTGCTAACAATAATTTTCTTTCCCTTGCTCTTAGCCTCTCAATTGTAGCATTCTTAGAGTTCATGCTCCGTGGTAGTCCAGGAATCAGGGTTGTTGACCTTCTACACATTTTCGGATCATGCCATTCAAAATAATCGCATCCTTTTCCTCTATCACCCTTCACAGCCAACATCATAAAGCTTTAGCTCAAAACTCAGAAATATAGACAGAAAAGTCGAAATCAGAAATAGAAACAACCATACCTTCTTGATTGCACAAGTGAAATATCTTCTCCCAGGATTGTTGTCTGTCCAAGAAGTAACCATTATTGCTCGCTGCTTGCAGTCGCAATTTTTCATTGGTTCCATGAGGAGCTAAATTGAAAATACAAGAAACTCGACCCCAAGTTTTTGCCCAGATCTTGCAACTTTTTACTAGAATGACGCATTTTTTTGTCTGATTAGAATGGGATTGAGGCTCCTAGGTTTGTTCTTGAGTTGGAAGAAAGAAGATGAGGAAAGAAGGAAGTAGAGGACGTCATCGTCCTACTTTTTTTTCTAATATTCAACCTTTTTAGTGGGGTCCATTCCTTGATTAGTGAATATTAGCCTTTAATGTCTTTGTTTAATATGTCCAAAGGCAAGACAAAGCTGAAAATATTAAAAAACATGTTTCAGAAATTAAAAAAATTGAAAAAGGGGTTTTAATGCCGGCACGTGATCTCACGTGACTTGTTTTCGGTTGAAATTGAAGAAATTCCGTCAATTGTCCACTTTTAGCGCAAAATTGAATAGATTGGGGACCAAAATTGATTTTCGAAATAGATTGGGGACTAATTACGCACATACACTATAGATTGGGGATCAAAATTACAATTCTCCCTAATATATCATATGTTCCTTTTCTTTTGCATAGTTAGTTTCAAATTTGGTATAATATATGTATGCTATTGTTTCTCACTATTAATTAAAACACTTTATATTAACACAACATGATCATAGCCTAACTAGTATATCTTTGTTAAATATGTTATAATTGAATGATATTATTCCAATAATAAGTAAACATAAGGTAGTAGAAGAAATGGAGAATTCTAGTTTTGTAATCGAAATTTATTA
Organism: Coffea humblotiana; assembly: GCA_023065735.1. Lineage (NCBI taxonomy): Eukaryota > Viridiplantae > Streptophyta > Magnoliopsida > Gentianales > Rubiaceae > Coffea > Coffea humblotiana. The sequence continues at coordinate 23,116,536 of CM041210.1, forward strand.
TAGTTACTACTTCAAAAATTGTTGCATCCTGTGTACGTAATTTTTAAATTGTTTTAGTTAGGCATTGTACTTATAAATCTAGTGAAGATGAGTGTCAATATAAAGTAATTTTAGGAATTCTTAAAAAAAGTTATCTTTAATTTTTGTTGTCTTTCCTACTAATTGAAAAATAATGTTCCAATATTGTAGTTTTAAAGCATTTATTTTACTTTATATGTACTTTGATAATCATTTAGCGGTTCATATAATGTATATGAATACCAACTTCATTTCAAATTTAATTGATAATCTATTAAAATCCCAAAAAAAAAGATCAACTTAATTTACAAAAATTATATATTCCTTATATTTTAAGAGAACATTTAATTAAGTTTTTAATTATCATTAGAAATAAAAATAATAACACTCACTATGAATTAATTATTTGAGACTAACTACGTAAAAGAAAAGAAACATATGATATATTATTAATTTATTAGCATGAATAGATAAAATAAAAATAAAAAAAGAAGCAAAAGAAGTTTAACTAGAATTATTATTGAACAATTAATACTATTTCATTCTAATTTGCATCTCAATTCACGCTAAAACCCTTAATATCACTATTTAAATATTTAAAAAATATAATGATTGAAAATCAAAACATTGGGGACCTAAAGTGCAAAATCAAAGTTGTTGACTAACAGCAATTTGATGTTGAACGCTAGTCATCATTCGATTTTCATTAATTGTCTAAATTCTGCCTAAAATCACAAATTTTGGGAACTGGATTTGTTTTTGTAAACACCAAAAATTTTTCCAAAAAAATCATGTTTATTTTTATTGGAGATCAATAAAAATCGTTAATCATTGGAGATCAATTTCCAAAAAAAAAAAGAGCGGAATAGCTTTAATCATAATATTGGAGATCAATTTGGCACACTAGCCTAACATTGTAGACCAAAATTACAATTTCCCTAATAATAATTGTAAAGTAGTAGTAGCATTTTAGAAAGTCACAGAGATCCACACAATGATATCAGATTTTAGATGCCAGGTGTCTAAAAACTATGGGCTGTATATAGCTAAGAATAACGGACCAGGAAATGAAAAGAGCACTGGGACTACAAGATTAAGTAAGTACTTTTATTTGATTAGAGTAGAACATAATAAAGTGTTGGAAGTTGTCAGTAACTTTTATATGGCTTATAGCATTTAAAAGTCACATTTTGATCAAAAAAAGGATAAAAAGGTTAATTAATTTTTTGGGTATAGAACATAATAAAGTGTTGGAAGTTGTCAGTAACTTTTATATGGCTTAAAGCATTTAAAAGTCATATTTTCACCAAAAAAAGGATAAAAAGGTTAATTAACTTTTTGGGTATTATTATTATTATTATTTGTTGTGCGATGTGGTAAAAGAAAGGCACAAAAAACTCTTTTTTCTTTATTAAGAAAAATACAAATTGCAATAATAATGGCTGAAAATGCATCCAACATGCAATAGTGAAAAATCATTAGATGTAAGATATATAAAAGTTAACAAAAATTATTCTTAGAACCTCTGATATATTCCAAATTCAGATAAATCATCTGACCCCAATGAATATATGTGCGTATCATCATTGTCAATAAGTATTTGTGCATATCATTACTGTTAGATTTTCTATTTAAGTTGTTCAAGCTCCAAATCTAGTTTTAGACTTGACAAAATACGTTAAGAAATTCAAGATTTGACATACAAATCTGAAAAGCTCTCAAATCTAATAAAAAAAGATATAAAATAATCTAAATAAAACTCTCACTAGAATATCTTAATAGAGAAGAAAATTCTCACTAGAAAGTCTCACTATACTTTATTAGACATAACAAAAAAAAAAGAAGAAAAAGAGAAGTCAAACAGAGGGAGGAAGACATTCCTCCATGGAGGAAAAAATAATTGTCTTGCAGGCTTTGTAGAGAGATGGTGGAGAATCTTCTTTTGTTTTATCCATCGGTTATCTTTCTAATTGTTAGTTAACGAACAATAAACTCTAAATGAAACTACTAAATTTGCAACCGAAGACATTTTTGTGCTTGTATTTTAGTATCGTAATCGTCACCCAATCAGAGCCGCCCATGACGGCTTCACTAAATATATAATTTGGGGCAACCAGGATTTGAGGCCAAATTTCGGCCACCTTCAAGGCACTTTATTGTTTTCTCACAAATTTTGTTTATTTATTGTAAAAGATTAACTTTAAAGTGTTGTCAAATTTCTTCCCTATTTTCTCGCAAACTTTACCCGTGAAAATTGTTTGTCTTCATCTCGTTGATTGTCTCCCCTAGTGCATACAAATGTATTATGGGTATTTTGGTGAAAGAAAGGCATAAACCGAGTTCTGCACAACTAAATTTTGCCAATAGCATATGAAAATATGAAGAAGAATAATAATAAATGAGGTGTCCATAGCGAACCGTTAAAATATATCTTAGGTGTCATGTTTTTGGAAATATAAAATTAATTAGGAAAAGTAAATAAATACAAGAGAGAACAGATAAGATTAAATAGGGAAAGTATATAAATGTAAAAAAGGTTAATAATTGTTAATATATGTATATATATGGTAGGTTAGATGAATGTTAACCAGTGCCTTATTAGTACCAGTTAGAAAAACCCATAAATGAAAGATGTGATCACCAAATCATTGACAAAGAAATGCATTGAAAATGAAACAAGAAAGTCAAACATGATAAGGGATCAAAAATGGAATCTAATAATTGCAGACACTCCAAGTTGAGTTGAAATCAGTTATCCGATTTCAAATTCACAACTTTTGCTTTCAAAGAAGGGTAAATGACCAATTTCATCCCTAAATATTTTACTAGTGATATTTGAAAATGTCACTCACAAAATTGTAATAAATCAACCAAATCGTGTAAAAAGTCACAGGATTAAACTTTAAAAAGTTTTATTTGGTAATTTTTTGCATAATTTAAAAGTTTTATTTGGTGATTTTTTACACAATTTGCTTATTTTATTACAGTCTCGTGAGTGTCGTTCTCATAATACCTCTATTTAGTTAGTCAATTATGAGTAAAATCGGTTTTAAGTAGTGGTGCCACTACTTAAGTCCTTAATTGGAGTTGTAAAATAAGTTCAAATATCATATTGGTTGGAAATAAAAATTATGGACTAAATCAGCACTATTAAAAAAATTCAAGGATGAAATTGGCCATTTCCCCTTCAAAGAACAACAAAGGTACACAACTTCTGCTAATTTGTATTAGTTTCCAATCACCTGTATACCTCAGCATTATTTCCTGTTTCCACTCTTACAAGTACCCTAGCATCTGAGATTATCTCCGGGATCAACACCCAACTGGTTACAATATTCAGTATAATACTCAACACGAGCACTAACAGCGTCCGGATTTGCACCATCACATTCAAGCTGTCCGTTAACGGCACGAATTGTAGCCCCAAAACCCTGGCCAGAAGTGATATGATCATGACAATTGTTCATCCAGAACCACAAGGCAGTTTTGAATGAAACAACATTATCTGTGGCCACAGTCTCAGGTTCACTTAGTCCATCGAACCCTATGCTTTCACCTGCTGGTCCATAGTTAAAGTTCCATGATATTTGTATTGGACCCCTACCATAATAACCCTTGCCTGGAGTACATGGATACTGAGTGTTGCTCTCATCACAATAGTCTTTGGAAGGGCCGTCTATCTCTTCTATATAGCACATATCTGCACAATATAGAGAAGTCTGTATCAATTATCACTGCATTCAATTGCTTATATGAAAGCCACTCATTGATACATTGTGGATTTTAGATATTTTTACTATGAAAAAAGTCTATAATCTAAATACAAAATAAATGAGAACATAAAAAAAATTAATTATTTAAAATCAGAATCTATAGTCAGTTATAATAATCAATCAAGAACAACCCCAAAAAATGTCATCAATATTTAAGAAGGGACCATATGTGATAAAGAAATTATAAAGTTATAAGGAATCACAGACTAAATAAATAACCAATACAACATAGTAGAAAAAAAAAAGGAAAACAATAACCCCTCTGCCCAGTTATAAGAGACACACCCTCATGATAAATTTTTTTTTTTCAGGTATGTCATTTTAAGTTATTTGACAATGGTAAGTATTTCATATTAATGTCGTTATCTCTGAAGAAAGTTCTTGGACAATAGTGCACAGGACAACATCCTATGTAGGACTGTACAAAGATTTAGTAAATAGGATCTAAGACGTAGAAAAGTCACTAAAAATTTCAAAAAAGACTAAATCTCCTTGGTGGAGTTGTTCAAAGCTTACGTCCAGTCTCATGAGTGACATGAGCAAAGAAGGCGGCAATCTCCCTTTTGGAATCATCAACTGAACCTGCTGTTCCAAACTCAGAATACGAATTCTGAGCTTCAAGAAACGCCGATTGAGTATAGAACCCTTTTCCAGCACAGCTTGAAGCAGCTTGATCAGAAATCCCGCTAAAGAAAGCGTCTGTCACAACATCAGCAACTGAAACACCATTATTACCACCATCTGATGCAGCGGTGCAAGGGCCGGACTGGCAGCCTTTGCCACAATAGTCGTCGCTGGTGCCACAATAGCCCCACTGGCTGCAGCATAAATCTGGTTCACAGTCACAGTTTTGGCTTGAAATCAGCTGGGAAAAGGACCCTACAAGAACTGCAATGGAGAAAATGATGATTAGAAAATTCTTCATTTCTGCACTTGAAGAAGGAGAAAAGGATGTGGACAGAAATTGTTCGAGTAAGAAGGATATTTATAGCATAGAGAACTGGAAAAGTGATCAGCTTGTGTGAAGTATGGAGAACTGCTATTGTTGGAAATCTTGAAGTTGAGCACTGAATGGAATGGATATAAAAAGCAATATTAGTGCTTGACTTTCAATTAATCTATTGACTTTGGCACTGTCAAAAAGTAGCAACCTTCTTTCTTGGCATTCGGAATGGGAATTGTGGAAAAGAAAAATTTTGGCCAATTGATATCAACAATTGTGAGTACAAGTCACAAGTCACAAATATAATGCGTGCAAAAAAGATAACTTGATGTTGTCTGTATCATCTGATGTTAATAACGCCTAACTATGTTGTAGTCCTACTTCAGTCTCGTATTTGAGTTAGAACACAGATGATATTTGTACCATTCTAGATCCACGGGCTGCCCTACTACACATACTTTTCATTTGGCTTAAAAAAAACATTTTAAAGGGTGTAAGCTTTACAATTAAAGCACGATCTTTACCTTATCATGCAAAGTATTGGACATATAAAATTTTGTCAAACTGTTGCAGTGAAAAGAACTCAAATGATCAAATTTTATCCAGTTGATAAATATAGAATCCTAAATAAAATGCATAGTCCTTTTTTTTTCCTTTAGAGTTCTTATTGCATACTATATGAATTAATTGGTAAAATTTTGGTAGCGTATAGGAAATGATACCAATATAAAATACTACATTTACTACTCGAGGGCTTATTATGCTGCCCAATTTTTTGGTTTCTACCATGAGCTGAAAAAAAAAATCTTTTCGAAGCATAAGTTTCCCCAAATTCTCATAGACTTTACAAATGAAAGTTATTTGTTTCTCGTCGTTCATTGTCTCACCATGCCTGTGCAGATAAGTTATTGCCCTTTTGGTGGCAGAAAGATAAAACAGAATTGAACCAAAGACCTTATAATTCCCTAATTAGTCTCTTCAGCCAGTAGAATTATTCAACGTTTTTTGTACTTCGGTATAATAGCGCTCTCTGTTCCTTAGTCTCTTATGCTTCGGTTTACTCCCAATATTGCCTTAACATCGGTGCATTTAGACCCTTGCATTTGGTAATTCATAATCTTAGTATAGTTATGATCCTCAAATGTCATACCTTGAGAAATATCTCGGCTAAAATTGCCAATAGCATATTGAAACATGAAAAATAAATGAAAGACGTGAGGAAACTTCAATGGAGAGACATGTTGAGAGTGAAACACCAAAGTCGAAAGCTCGACAAATATGATCAAGGGTTCAAAACTGGGACACGCCTATTTGTAAATACTCCAATAAATCGAAACAAGACCAACAAAATCAATTATATGATTTCAAAACTTAAACAACTTTCGCTTACAAAGAGCAAGAAAGGTAAACACCTTTTGCTAATTTTTATTAATTTCCAAGCAGTTTTAAGCCTTTATAGCTCAATATATTACTCCCTTCCGAGCACTTTCGGCTCTCCAGAAGTACCCTAGCATCTGAGATTCGGACCAGGATCAACACTCAGTTGGCGACAATATTGAGTATAATACCCAACACGAGCACTAACAGTGTTTGGATTTGCACCGTCACATTCAAGCTGACCATTAATGGCACGAATTGTAGCCCCAAAACCCTGGCCGGAAATGATACGAGAATGACAATTGTTCATCCAAAACCACAAGGCAGTTTTGAATGAAATAACATTATCCCTGGCTACAAGTTCAGGTTGACTTAGTCCATTGAACCCAATGCTTTGTCCTGCTGGTCCATAGTTGTAGTTCCATGATATTTGTAGTGGACCGCGGCCGTAATATCCCTTGCCTGGTACACATGGATACTGAGTGTTGCTCTTGTCACAGTAGTTTCTGGACGGGCCGTTTATCTCTTCTATATAGCACATATCTGCATGATATAGAGAAGTCGTATTACTTATCATTCTGTCGAATTGCCAAAAAAGAAAAAATGGACGTTATTTAAGACAAGAATTGTCGAATGATATGATAATGAAAAATGTAGAAAACAAATTTTATGAGTTCTAATAACAATTAATTGCAAAATTATAGAATTAAAAGGATTAAGAATCACAAACAAAAATATTTATGTGGGAGAAAAGAGAATAAATAACTTAACTCAAAATGTCATTAATATTTCAAACAAAGAAGAAAATCTCACCACAATAAAAATTTAATAAATTTTCTATAGACTATTTTAGGCTCTCTTAAATTTTTAGAAAATACTCCACCTAATGCTCTAGTGCTAATTTATCAGAATAATTGAATAAGAAACAACACGATTAATTATGAAATAAAACACCAATCACTAAATAATAAAATTACTAGAAATTGACTTCAATAAAACTAATGATAATTAAATAGAGAATTTTTGAGCTTGGTTTATTTTGCCAAAAAAAAGAAGAAGAAAAGAAGAGCCATCAATATTTATGAATGGACCACCAGTGATTTAAAATTTACAAAGTTGTAAGTAATCACATGCTTACTAAATTATAAAGTTGACTACTACAACAAAGTAAAAAGAACGGAAAGTAATAATTTCTCTATCCAGTTATAAGTGACACCCATATTCATGATAAATTATTACAATAATAAGTATTTCTTGTTAAAGTTTTAGTTTTTGAAGAAAGTTCTTGGATAATATTGCAAAGAAAATAAGTCAAAACTTGGGTAGATCCGGTTTTCAAAAATCTAATAGACCAAAGTGTGCTATACTATCTCACCAAGTGGTGTGACACAATTTGGACTATTGAATTTTTGAACATGGGACTTACCCAAGTGTGAGTCCAGAAAAATAATCTATATATTACTGTACCAACATTTCGAAAAGTTACTAAAAATATTTTATAGAAAGTTCCAAAGTAATTTTCTGTGGTAGAGTTGTTGAAAACACTTACGTCCAGTCTCATGAGTGACATGAGCAAAGAAAGCAGCAACCTCCCTTTTAGAAGCATCAGCAGAACCAGCAGTTCCAAACTTAGAATACGACTTCTGAGCTGCAAGAAATGCCGATCGAGTATAGAACCCTTTTCCAGCACAACCCGAAGCAGCTTGATTAGCAATCCCATTAAAGAAAGCGTCTGTGACAATACCAGCAACTGAAGCACCATTATTACCACCGCTGGGTGCAACAGTGCAAGGGCCGGATTGGCAGCCGGGGCCACAGTAGTCGTTGCTGGTGCCGCAATAGCCGAATTTGCTGCAGCATAAGTTTGGTGCACAGCCACAGTTTTGACTTGAAATCAGCTGTGGGAAGGCTCCGACAAGAACCATAATGGAGAAAATGATGGTTGGAAAATTCGTCATTTTTGTGCTTGAAGGAAGAGAAATGGATGTGGGCAGAAGCTGTTTGAGAAAAAAGGGTATATATAGGGAGGAGAACTGGAAAATGGATCAGCTTGTGTGAAGAAGGGGGAGCTGTTATTGTTGAAAAAATTTAAGTTGACTAATGAATGAAAACAGCAATCACGTTTGACTTTAATTTGTGCATTGACTTTGACAGTGTCAATAAGTGGGAATTTTTGTTCTTGGTTTCTAGAATGGTATTTGTGAAAGATTGATTTTGATCAATTGATATCAACAATTTTGGAATTGAATAATGTAGACTCACAAGTCACAACTATTGTGTGTATTTTTATGACTTGAAGTTGTCTACAGCATTTAATTTAGTGCTCATTAATACATTAACTTGCCTAACTATGTTTTAGTCATACTTCACACTTGCATTTGAGTTTAAGCACTCAAAAGTATGAGACATATCAATTTGTCAGTTACAATTCATGAAATAAAATAGTGTAGAACCTGTATTAGAATAATTTTAGGTTAAATGGTAAAGAAAAGAAACACTTTTACATAGCAATATAAGTGGTAGTCAGTTTTGGAAAAGCTAAGAAAGGATTAAAGCCCTGTTTGATAACCTAATTCAACATTTAAATTTAATGAATTCAAATTTTAATATATTCAGACTGTTTGATAATCAAAGATTGAACATCTGAATTAATTAATTAGCACTGAATTTTCTAGGCAAAACTTATTTCCAAAATTAAGTAATAAATTATTCACTTATCATTGAATATGATATGCACTCAAATATATTAGATTTAATATTTAACAACTCAATAATTTAACGGATTCAAATTTCAAATTTTAATTTTCAAATTTTAGACTTCAATTTTCACACTTAACTTTTATCAAACGCATCCTAATTAGGCCACTTGCATATCATGAATCACAAAACTACGTGGCTTCTGCTAGTACACGTTACGATTGTATTCCACTTCACGTGTTTGGTGGGGATACTGGCATGCCCATTTGCTTCATGTCCTATTTCATAACAAAATATTATATTCTAAATAAATAGGAAATATTTAATATATATATGTTAATTTTTTAATACAATAATATAATGTACTTGTAAATCAAATAGTATTAAGTAAAATAACTACATAGAACCAGATAAAATATAACTGTAGTGCCCCAGTTAGATTGAATCTTTAACAAATTGAATGCTTTTGAACTTTTTTCATTCAGGATTTCAGTGCTATAATTTATAAACAGTATTTCCAAAAAAGAATTGTTAGTGAAGATATCAAATTGGTGCCCCTAGTAAGTAATCGTGTTCAGAAAACAATTACAGTCAAAAGTCAAATTTTCGTTTCTTTCCTGTTCTTGTCTAAAGACAATTCTGCAGAAAAAGAAGTTGGAAAAAAAATATATGCTCACAATTTGGCAGGGCAAACCTCCTTGACTAAAAATTAAGATAAGAAAAAAAATCAGTTCATTTTCTCCTCATGTTTACTATTATCTTATTAAATTAAAGGAAACCACGATTATAAATTATAATCACTTATATCAAAAGTCCAACGGCAATTTTCTCCATTATTTGGGAAAAAGAGGAAGGGGGAAAAAGGACGAAGCTTATTATGTTCCGTAGAAAAAGGAAAGAATTGAGAAATATAATAGGCTTCGGTGATATTACAACTTGTAGTAGCAGCTTGGTTCTCTCTCCCCGTGCAAGTGTGGCTTAAGTCAATAATGTTGAATTAGTCTCACAGCTCACAGATGCCCATTGATGTCCATTGTTGAATTAGTCTCGTGAAAAGTTCCATGTCAGAAGAATTTTAACATTTTTTTTAAGCTTGAGTGAATTGTCTCGAAATGGGATCTCTCACTTCCATTTCCTCTCTTCATATCATCTAACTCATTCCTCCTCCAAATTTCAACTTACTACTCCATAACTTAGCTTCATGGATCTATATATATGTTCTCAGCAATGTGATGTCATACTTCTAGATACATTCAAAAGCCATGAATAGTCGATCATTTGGACAATTGTAGTTTAAACAACTAAGAATTTGTGCACTCAAGGATAAAGTTCATTTTGAAATATCTAGTTCATTGAAAACGTATGGTCATTAATTTTTGTTTGGATTTTGACGATACACAAGTCTGAAATTCTAGAAAACAAAGAAAATTCTTTAGAGAATTTTTTTCTTTTTATTTTTTGAGCAAATGAAACATCTTCCCATTTATCATTGGAACATAAGCTTTACAAAGGAGCAAAACCTCTCGCTACAACAAAAAATCTGTAGCGAGCTATACCCATTACACAATACTATGCAAGCGAAAGCAAACAAAACAGACAGAATTCAACCAAGATCAATCTAGCCAACGTCCGTGATCTATCCCCCATTCTAACAACAACTCCCAATTTTCCTTACTACGAGGAGCTTTAGCCCATAAGAGACAAGTCAAGTTGAACAATTTTAACCACTGCCGATTTAATAAAATTTGGAGTGAAGCCCTCCAACGTGTACAGGGTTTGTCTTTCCCAAAAAACAAAAAACAAAAAACAAAAACCGCTGCTGCAACTACTTCCATTATCAGTATTCTGTATACCAAAATCAACATTTAGTCTTTCCCAATTTAGTATATTTTAGTGCATAATTGAAAAAAATTCTCCTGGCACAAGTGGAAAATTATAGATTTGAAATCAATTACAAATTTTCCTAGAAAATAGATGCCCAGTGATCAACTATGGCGCTTCATAGTTCAGCTTTTCCAGTCTCATACGTAGGAGTTGGTCCTAATAGTGCATTAATATTTCATAGTTAATCAGAATTTCTATGACAAAAAAAAGAAGAAGATTCATAAAGAAAAATAATCTATTGGCTGTACTTTATTTCGATTTAGACATCAATAGTGCAATGGCAAAAGGACTTTGTAGATGAACCTAGTTGATGTAATGAATTTATGATGATTTAATTAACTAACAAGGCAATCAATTCGGTCTACTAAATGTCATACTCAAGAGGTCATCATCTTTGTCAAAGGGTCTATACATTCCATACAATAGTAGTAAATGTTAGTGGATTTGTTACTATTGCTGACCATGTTAGCCACTGATTTCTATTAAATCATGTCTTTAGCTTCTTATAAGCTTCTCCATACCCTACCTAATCTCATACCATTTTACTTTCTCTTGGATTATGTGGAATGCCTACTTGACTGCCGGATGCAATGTCTATATTTTAATGATTCCAGTACATTTTCAAAATCTTTAATTAGCTTTTAAAGTATCGAAGTTCAGTTCACTAATTGGCCATAAAGACAGATCAATAGCAAAGTTGAAATATGCCACTTATCCTGAGACTTTGTAGAAAGTTTGGTATGTTAATGTTGTCCCTTGTAATCCGAATATGTGAAACTGAAGTTGTTGAAGGGTGAGATGAGTTTGTCAGTTTTATACAAGCTTTATAATGGGGTTTTCAATAAAAAGTTTATCATTTGCTCAAAAAAAGAAATAAAAGGAAGGGTGAATTGAGGAAGCTGAATGCTAAGCGATATAGTTCTATTAGTGATAGAATAAAACAGGTGTGTATGGCCAGTTATGTGAAGTGCAATCGTTCTCCTTCATTCACCTTTTTGATATTACTTAACGGGCCAAATATAAGAATGAGATCTCTTGGGCTGGCCACGTCTTCTTCTTCTTCGTTTTGTTTTTCCATTCTTCTTATAGATCTTTCAGGCGAATAAGCAATCTTTGGGGAAATAATGTAGTATATTTGGACATTGGGATAATTTAACAAATCTCCTTTGAGTTTTATGACAAATTCATCAGAGTTCCCCCTCAAATTATTACATTACACTTATGTCTATTAGCTATTGATTTCCAAGGTAAATGCTGAATTTTACCTCTACGTTTACCATTGACACTTTCTATACAAAGCGATACAAATTATATATAAGAGATTTGTGAAAGTGTTATACTTCCGAGCTATAACTCATAAACAAAGGCATTCGTAAAACCCTTTTGATTCAAATATATAGATTTTTTTTTTATCCAACGCCAAAATTATATTGCCCAATCAAAAAAAAAGAAAACCTTTTCTTTTTGGTTAAACCAAACTATTATTAATGCAGCCCCAAAAAAGTACAAAATTCGGGACCAGCCCTTCCCCAGGGGTACAAACTCACACACCCTGCCCCACCTCTAATTAACCCCACCGCCGACATCTACGAAATTTGGATACCCACATGCATCTAATATATAGATATACTCACCTATACACTTAACAATTTAATGTATGCTAAAGTGAGTAGAATAGGGTTTTGAAAATGTACTCAAAAGTACGCTACTTCCATCATTACCTTCTAGCACGCATTGTGCAAACTCTTTTCAAATAGAAAAAAGGGAATGAAGAGGAGATACAAAAAAGGGTTACAAATTCTTTAAAATATGGCAAGGGTAAGCATGGAAGTAACGTATAACATGAAACAAACATGTTAAGGAAACCTTAAAACAAGAGGGGTAACAGTAAGTTTGAAAACTTTGGTGCAGCTAAATGAAGTCAAAAACCTAAAACAAGGTTGATGGAATTATCCCTTGTAAACTTTATGTGTCCTTCACCAAGTGAAAAAAGACTGTTCAAAATTCTTATTTCTATCGGAACCATTTCGAGGAACTCCAATTCGGATGTCAATACTAAAAGAAATTTTCCCTATGGTACGACTGATTTTGAAATTCACTAATTATTTGCATAATTGTATCATATATATGTGCTTTTATATATTGTGTAAAGATGCACATCAAATTCATGAGAAATTTCGTATCCCTCTCACAAAAGTTAGCAAATGCAATGTATATAGGAAGCTGAAAACCGAACAAGACTTTATTATTAGGTTATCAGTATTATTGGTCGTATCCAAGTGTCATCATGTTTTGTTTATTCAAGTGTCATAATGTTATTGATAGTATAATTGGGTTGCATGATTTTGGTTGAAAGTGTGGAATATGCGATTAAACTCCGTGTTAGGAGTACTGGTTTTGCTGTGGGTTTTTCGTTTTCTTTGTCACCTGCATGGTGCTTTAGAGCATAAGCCTTTGTTTTGTTTCGAAACATCACCGCCAAAATTGCCAATAGCATATCGAAACATGAACACAAAATGAAAGATGCAAGGAAACTTTAATGAAGATATGACTTGAGATTTAAACACCAAAGACAAAAGCTCGAAAAATATGATCAAGGGATCAAAATAAGAACAGGCGTATTGGTAAAACACTCCAACAAGTTAAGTCGAACCAAGATCAACATAATCAATTATTTGATTGCATGAGTCATAACTTTTGCTTGTAAAGAACAATTAAAGGTAAACAATTTATTGCTTTTTTCCCCCCAATCAGCTGTGTACCTCAACATTATTTCACATCATGAACTTGTTTTCCTGGGATTAAATACCCTAGCATCTGAGGTTATCACCAGGCTCGACACCCAATTGTCTACAATATTCAGTATAATACTCAACTCGAGCACTAACTGTGTTTGGATTTGCACCATCACATTCAAAGCCGACCATTAATGGCACGAATTGTAGCCCCAAAACCCTGGCCAGAAGTGATAAGATCATGACAATGGTTCATCCAATACCACAAGCCAGTTTTGAATGAAATAACATTATTTGTAAGCTACAGTTTCAGGTTGGCTGAGTCCATTGAATCCAATGCTTTCGCCTGCTGGTCCATAGTTATAGTTCCACGATATTTGTAATGGACCCCTGCCGTAATATCCCTTGCCTGGCACACATGGATACTGAGTGTTGTTCTCATCACAGTAATCTCTGGAGGGGCCGTCTATCTCTTCTATGTAGCACAAATCTGCGCAATATAAAGAAATTTTGTCACTCAATTGAAATGATTGATAAAGGGTTAGAATCAAAGAAAATCAGCAGGTCTGGAATTTTTTTGAAAATTTTTAGATTTGATTGTTTTACTGATGAATTCAATTGGTGAGAAAAGACTTTATCCCATTTTGTAAAAATTGGATTGGACAGACTTAAAGTAAACACTTTTTTTATGAGTTAAAATTTTAGAATGATTTAACATTATAGGGTTATACGATAGATAAATAAAAATTGGCAATAGCAAGATTAAGAAGGGACTAACAGTGATATAAAAATTACAAAGGTATCATGGACGTCTAAAATATATTTGGCTAATAAATTTGAACTAATTTACGGTCAAATTTAGGTGAAATAGTTAATTCTACTTGGTAAATTGGAAGTTCGGAAATGTGTCTGTCAGTTGTCATACTCATGAGTGAGCCAATCTTAACTTTAAAAAAAAAAAAAAGGAATCCAAAAGATAAAGCCACATGATCTACTTTTAGATGCAGCAAAATACACAACCACCTTAAGCTTAGAATGTAAAGGCAGAAAAACTTGCTTCTGTAGATATAAAAGTGACCACTACAAGAAAAGTAAAAAGAAGATGGAGATAATAATCCTTCTATCCCCTTATAAGGATTAAACCTTCATCATGATAAATTATTTGACAGTAATAAATCTTTCATATTCAAGTTTTATTTTTTGAAGAAAAAATTCTTGGATAATAGTGCACAGGATAATTTAGATTCCAAGATATACTATCTAGAAATTTACAGGAGCTACTAAAAAAGTAGAAAATATCTTCAAAATTTAATTTCCAAGCTAGTGTTATTCAAAACTTACGTCCAGTCTCATGAGTGACATGAGGCAAAGAAAGCAGCAATCTCCCTTTTAGAACCATCAACAGAACCAACGGTTCCAAACTGGGGATACGAGTTCAGAGCTTCAAGAAAAGCTGATCGAGTATAGAACCCTTTTCCAGCACAGCTTGAAGCAGCTTGATCAGCAATCCCATTAAAGAAAGCGTCCGTCACAATATCAGCAACTGAAGCGCCACTATTACCACTGCTCGGAGCAGAGGTGCAAGGGCCGGATTGACAGCCAGAGCCACAGTAGTCGTTGCCGGTACCGCAATAGCCGAATTTGCTGCAGCACAAGTCTGGTGCACAGCCGCAGTTTTGGCTTGAAATCAGCTGTGGAAAGGCTCCTACAAGAACTACAATGGAGAAAATGATGGTTGGAAAACTCTTCATTTTTGGATTTGATAAAGGAGAGAAGCTTGTGGGCAGAAGTTGTATCAGAAAGAAGGGTATATATAGGGAAGAGAACTGAAAACCGATCAGCTTGTGTGAAGCATGCACAGCTGTTATTGTTGAAAACATTGAATTTGAGCATTGAAACAAAACAGAAGACGAAAACATGAATGGTTGACTTCTATCGTGCGTATTGACTTTGACATTGTCAATGAAGCGGAAACTTTCTTTCTTGGCTTCTAGAATGGAAAAGGTCAAAAGGAAAGATTTTGGCCAATTCATATGAACAATTGTGAGAATAAGTCACGTAGACTAACAAGTCACCACTATAATGTGTGCAGAAATATAATTTGAAGTTGCCTAAATCATTTAATTTGATGCTTATTATTGAGTTTACTTGCCCAACTATGTTTTAGTAATACTTCAAAATTGTGTTTGAATTACAACAGAAAAATATGAGACATACTTATTTATTTAATTGCAATTGCAGAAATAAAATCGTATACAACATGTATTAGAATAATTTATAGGGTAAATGATAAAGAAAAGAAATACTTCTACAAATTGACGTAAGTGGTCATCAGCATTTCGCGAAGTTCAGAAAGAATCAAGTGGCCGATATATATATCATGCATGTAAAAACTATGTGGCTTTTGTTAGTACACGTTATGACTATATGTATGTTTCCTTTGACATGTTTGTTGGACGTGTTGAATTGTTAGCAATGAAATGTTTTCATGCAAGATTTCAGCACTATAGTTTATAAGCAGTATTAGGTCATAGTGAATTATCGACATATCGTCACATGCAGAGTCGTGAAAATATACAAGTCTTTCCCTATCATAATTAGTTAGTTAAAAGACAATTTCTAGAATGGAGCTACATGGCTGACCATGTCAAGAAACATCTTGCAGTAAATTGGGCGAGTTAATATGATCCTCTTGTTTTATACAGGATGTACTTTTCTTTTTCTAAATATTTCCCCTTGAACTCTCAAATTGACCATAGTGTTAACTAATTTTGCTCTGGTTTTATTCTTGGTTCGCAAAATTCAGAAAAACCAAAACAAACCCTTGTTACTGAAGATATCAGAATGGTACCCCTACTAAGTAATTGATTTCGAAAAACATTCTGAACCAAATTTCAAGTTTTGGTTTCTTTGCTCTTTTTCTACTGAAAGGCAACTTCCCCGGGCCAAGAAATTGAAACAAATAGTATGATGCTTAAGTTTTCTATGCTCTTATGATCAAGTCAAACCATGCTTATAATCAATTACATAAAAAATTACGGGGCAATTTCGTCATTATTTGGGAGGAGGAGGAATATTAAGCAAAAAAAAAGTTCTATTAAGAAAACGAGGAAGCATATTATTTTCCAGGAATAATAAAGAACGAGCAGAGAAATACATTAGTTTGGATGACATTGCAACATTTAGCAACATGATTAGGGATGCAATGGGATGGGTGCCAATTGGGAATCAATGGGATGGGAGAAAATGCAGGAGGGGATGGTGGGATTGGAGAATATTTCTCCTCCAACATTAAATGGATACCTCCATCCCATCCCCTAAAACCCCTTGTTGCTATTCCTAAACAGGATGCTACTTATATCCTCTCTCTATGAGCATGTGTGGCTAATGAGGAATGCAGGATTTTGATTTTGGCGGGGGGAGGGTGGGGCAAATTGACAATCAAGAAACAATAGAAAAAAAAAACCTTAGCAAATAAAGCACACAAACTTAAAATGAAAGTTTAATATACGATAAATAAAAAATAATATTTTTAATAATAAAATACACCATATAAATAAAACATGGAATTAGACTCTCCACACTTTATTTCCTATTTATGCGAGGCACACGAAAGTAGATGACTCAATGGAAGAAGTTTCCTTTAGAATGAAACGCCTCTTCTCTATCAGGGGATTATTTTCACTTGAAAAAAGAATCAATTATTTTTGGAGGCATTCTTATTTTGTTGTTGATAAGGGTTTATTTTACGTATTTTTAAGTGCATTTTATTGGTTAATTTTGGTTTGATTATTTAGTTTTATAACTAAAATAACTAAAGTTTTGGTAAAAATCTACATTTTAAGTTAAAATGGCTAACATTGCATTTCTATTGATTTTAATGGTAAAAAACTTCATTTTCATGCAGGATTAATGATTCAATCACCAAAGGATGTCAACTGAGGTGAAAAGTGGATAATTGGCCGATGAATTTAAGTGATAAAGAAGAAATGAAGTGAATTGAAGAAATGCAAGTGAAAACAACTCTGACACATTTTTGTATTTTGGACTATATCTAGAGCTACTCATATCGGATTGAGGTGATCTTTATACCATTTTGAAGCTAAGAGATATATCTATATTGGTATGAAGACATTGAAATCCAATTCTGCTTTTTTCATGGACAAAAAGTCGAAATACAGAAGCTGCATTCTATGGACGAGACTGAAAGCAGAGCTCTGACAAGGCTTTGGTATTTTGGTCATATCTTGGTCTACAAAGCTCCGATTTCGATGATTCTTGAAGCATTGTAAACTTAATTCAAAGGGATACAACTTTTGTGTTTCTACAAAAGCTAGTTCGGCCTCCATCATAGAGAAAATTGCAGTTGAACCGAGGCCAAAAACACAGAGTTGAAAAACGCGAGTCAACAAAACGTGGCTTGAAGCCGCGTTTTGTCAAGTCGTGTTTTGGTAGCCGAAATTCTGAAATTTGCTCAGCCATTTCTTTTATGTTCACACCACTTTCCAGCTATTTTTGGTAAGGGAATTCGGCTGCACATGTTTCAGAAGACAAAAAGGAAAAAGTATAGCCAAAGTTCCAAGTCAAAAACCATTGTTTTTGACTTTCTTAACAAAATGAAGATTTGAGAATCAATCAAGAGGAGATGTAATGGTGGAAAAGGGAGCTTTTGATCAGTTTATAGGCAGAGAGAAAATAGAGGTCAGAGACATATGGGAGAAAGCTTGGAGTCTACAGAAATGTAGTTCTCCCATTTTCTCAGTGTAGATAGTTTAGCTAGTTAGTTCATCCTTTTTGTTTATTAGCTAGATGAAGAAGAGGTTGGAGGATGAAGAAGGCAGGGAGATGAAATCATGTGACAAGGGTTACATTCCTTTCCAACTCTTTATCTTTTGTACTTGATTCCAAATTTAGTTAAATATGCAAGTTCTGGATTTTGTATTCATTATGTATTTTTAAAGTTTATGCCTTGGGTTTGGTTGAACTTCCTATGAGTGTTAGTGTTTATTATTTGGCTATTTGATTGCTATTATTTGAGCAAGTTATTTAGCACTTTAGCTCTTTAAATCATGATTAATCTTGTACCATTAATTGTAAACATAGGGAGTACACTCATGAGAATAGAGGTGCACCTATGTGGTTTTAATGATTAATTTTATTGAAGAAATGAACTTGTAGCTGATAGGGTGTTAATTGTTAGTTATTTTATTGTTAATTTCCCTCTTTGTCCTTGCCAAATATTGTTTTAATTGTTAACATATACTTATATTTGGTATTTATCCCTGATTACAGGAAATGGAGCAAATTGTGATAAAAAGGTGAAAAATTACCTAATATGATTTGAGCTGACAAAGGTAGTTCAACACAAAGAAGGAATGTGGTCAACAAGGAAATCTCCTAGTTTGTTGGCCGCGGTCAAAGAGAAGATAAAGGTCAATTGCGAGGAGGACTCCAAGGAGCCTTGGGAGAGCCAGCCGCCACAAGCAAAAAAATAGGGAGAAAGCTAGTTTCTCGGCTGATTCCTACTTCTTTTCTTTCCATAGTATGAGGAATATATAATCCCAATTAGGAGACAACTTTTGGTCAGACGGGACTTGGTCATCTTTGGCCGTCTTATGCGTTTTCAATTGTTTAGAACAATTAGTCATCTTATATAGTTTGCTTTTTTGATGATTCCAACGAACTGAATCATCTTAAGAGAGAATTACTTCTGCAATTTTGCATGGGATTTCCTCCATGAAGATGAACTAACTCCTTCATCTAGTCAAGGGTTAATTTGAAGACGCGGTTCCAAACATCTGTGAGATCGAATTATTTACTTATTTCTTTTATTCATTGGTATTCGTACGTTTTCTGGTTTAATTGCTTATGATTGTTTTGTTATTTGAATGTCAAGGGCCCGATATTCGAATTAATCTAATAATCTACTGTCATATTAATTAATTGAATCCGTAATTGTTCTGTTGATTAATACCAGTGGCGACTAGCGTGATTGGTTTCATGTTAGGGAAACGTATGATCTAATTTAAACAAACCCTCGTAGCGTGTTTGTTAGTTAGAGTTGGGCTTTTCTAATTCTTAATGCAATCGAGGAATTAAATCCTAAGGTCGTACCTAGGGTTATTTCTTGGTTAGAGAAATAGTTAACGGTCGTACCTTGACTATCGAAAAAGTAAGGAAAGGTTGGTTGTTTATCGCATGTATGACAACTATAACCAATCTAGTAATGAGTAATTGAATTATCTTTGCATCAATGATCAGTTGAATGGACCGTGTCTGAAAGTTGCACCTTTGACTAGAGTCGTATTGGTTATTGATTAATTCTTGGTTATTTCTATTAGTTGTTTCATTAGTTAATTAATTAGTTATTTTATATTTTCCAAAAATCCCCCATACTCTGAACTCTAGAGGAAACGAATTATCCCCAGTCCCTGTGGATCGACCCTGCTCACCGCTATATACAAAATTTGTATTTCTTTGAGTAGGTAATTATTATTGCACAGGCTCGACACCCTGTCAGTAGCTAATTTCATAACCATGAGAATAGGTATGGATTAGTTATGAGTATAATTGATTCATACGAAAGTAGGATTCATATACATAAGGAAGTTACACCATAACTAGCCTAGATAGTAGTACTCAATGATCCAAATATAACACTTGCATGAGTAGTTAGGGATACCATAACCTAAGGAGTTTGCATTTATTATTTTGCATAAGTTCAGTAGGTTTCATTTCTTATAATTCATTGCTAGTCTAATAATAGAGAAGCTTTAGTAGTACCGATAATTGTTCAATCTTTCTCGTGGGATCGACCCGATATATACCCTAAACTACTAGTTGACCTGTATACTTGCAGTAAAACGGGTGTATTTCGGATTTTTTAACTTGTACGTATAGCAAAAACCCATCAGTTGTCTTATGACTTGAAATATATCATAATTTGACTATAAAAGATAAAATTAACTCATAGGCCAAAATCATACAAAATTTAACTAAATTCTATGAATCACATTAAGGCTATGCAAATTAAGATTAAGGTTCTAAGGTAAAATTAGAATAAGAATAATTGATAAATTAATAACCATTAGGAAACTCTAAATGACAAAGCTAAAATAAGTATAAGTTCCAAAGAATTAATGATTATGAATTAAAATATAGTTAGAGGAATTGTAAAGGAGAAAAAATTAGGCTTGCCTTTAAGAAGAGTAAATATCTGAAATGAGTGGGAAAGATCAAACATTGATGCATGGTTGATCAAGAAATTCACTGGCTTTAGGAGTTAGCTTTTGACTTATGCATAATACATCGATTGTTCTCTTTTTTTTTATTTCGAGTTGATGATGTATAAATAGAATTTTTGCCATTATTAAATTTCCTTTAATATTTGCCATTTGTTTCCTATTTGTATAATGTTTTCCTAACCCTAACTGATATAATAAGTCTAAAATTTTGTTTGTTTAGGAAATTTACATAAGTGAAATTAATATTTCCTAAGATAATATTTAAAACTTATAGTTATTGTAAGGAAAATAGAGCTGCTTTATTTTGAGATACTTTTTTAACTTAAGGAAACAAGAGTTAATTTATTTCACGACACTCTATTAAAGAAAAAATTAAAGGATATTAACAATCTAACCAATCATAAATTTTTTTTTTTCAAGAGGGGGATTGATAAAGTTTTAATTTGAAACTAAAACTCCATATCTATTGTTTTGGAGAGGGGGCTGCCCTCGCAATAGATCTTCTGTCTCATTTCCTGTGTCACTCTCTGTCCTATTTTTATTATATTGTTATTTTCCTTCATAAACATCATATTTTAATTTTTCTTTATTTTCTTAAGATCTAATTATAACTATTAACTGAGTAAAAAATAAATATAATAATCTCAATATATATGATATCAAATTAAAATATAGATTAGAAAATTCATAAAAATCTCATTTTTCTTGCATTTTGATTTTTTCAATTTGTTAAATTTTGTGTATTACTTAGTTAATAATTATTAGATCTTAAGGAAACAAAAAAGAACTAAAATATGATATTTACTAAGGAAAAATAGCAATATAATAAAAAGTAAGACAGAGAGTGACATAAGAAGTGAACAGAAGATCCATTGTGGGCTGCACCTTGCCCACCCTCCCTTATGTCGATCGTTGTGCTGCTAGAAACAAGTACCTATTGCTAAATTAGTCTCTCCCTTCTAAGAATTTCAAGCTTTTTTTTTTGTTTTGGTCAATTGACAAGTTCTATACTTATTTTATTCTTACTCCTACTCTAACTTGTCTAAGAGATGCCCTAACTGGGCCAAAAATCATATTCTTACTCCTACCCCTACTTCTACTCTAACCTCATTAAGGAAGGGTCTAATTGAGCCAAGGGAGCCTAGAAGGAGTAGTTCTCACCTCAAGACCAACGTTTGGATTTAGAGGAAACCGCATATAGGTAACAATTGATGAAAGGTAATATTTGAATTCTTGACCTCTCATCCCAAGATCTTTATGGTGGCCAACAGCTCAACAAAATGTTGGTTACATGACATCATACTTCTAGATCATGAGAATACATTAAAAATCAATCGCATTCACAGTTGTACTTCAGACAATTAAGAATTACTATCGATTGGGATAAAACTCGTTTTAACCTTCAAATATCTTATTGCTTAAGCCTTCTAAAATATGCTCACGATTACCTTTTTTCGCATTTTCACCATGTATACGTCTAGAATTGTATGATAAAAAGGATTTCCATCCATCAATAACTACTTAAGACTTTAGTGAGCCCAGTGACTAGCTTCTGATATATTTTTGAAAGTGTACACTTCAGGTCGTTAAACCACCATTTTCAAGTAAAATTATAGGTTGCACAATAGTTTGATGATACTAAATTCACACAACAGTTTGATGATACTAAATTCACACAACAGTTTGATGATACTATTAACACAACAGTTAAAAAAAACTATAGGTTGCACAATACTAAATTCACACAAAAATTAGGATTACTAAACAAGGATGAATATTTAGT
This sequence comes from Coffea humblotiana, assembly GCA_023065735.1. NCBI lineage: Eukaryota > Viridiplantae > Streptophyta > Magnoliopsida > Gentianales > Rubiaceae > Coffea > Coffea humblotiana. The sequence continues at coordinate 23,138,990 of CM041210.1, forward strand.
TGGGAGTTGGAGCTAGAAACAAAATTCAGTAGGGGTAAACATAATGTTAAATTTTACTACTTTCAGTGTATAAAAAAAAGTTAGAATAACTTTGCAAATGAGTTTCCTGTGTATTGGGAGAACAAAGCCAGGGGGTTGAGGGGGAACATAGCGCCCCCCTAAGTTTTAAAAATTTTAATTCATAGTGTGTAAATATATGTATAAAACAACGTTGGCCCCCCTAATTTTTTACAATTTTATTTTATATTATGAGAGTTTATATATATATATATGAATTAGCCACCTTTGAATTACTTTTTTCTTCAAAAAGTTATTTATTTTTCATTGTCCTAATTATTTGACTTTCAAAAAATTAAACATATAATTTGATGATCCATAGTAAATTGACCCAATTTAATACATTACAATAAAAAGACCCAATTCATAATTATGAATAGGCTAAAACAAAAAATTACTTTATTGGCCCATAGACAAATATACAACTTAATCCAATTGAATGTTTACCTAATTGTGTACATAGAAAAGAAAATTGCTGAAAAATTTAGCATTGATTCAATCATAGATAAATTTAGTTTTATAAAAGAATGTAAAGCTCAATTTACTTTTAAGAAAAGGGGTTGAAATTATAAGGTATATTAATATAAATTTTATCTTGTTTTAATTGAAAATAGTTATATTTATATTGCATAGTTATATGCTTTTTTTTTCTTGCATAGGTGACCTATTGGAGTATCTTCTCATAATGTGCAACTTAGGTGATTTGTGATGTTATAAGATATTTAATTCAAAGATTTTTCTTGTCTTAATTTTCATTATGACTAAATTGCATATTTATGAAATAGACATATCTTTATAATTAAATTTAATATTTGATCTTTTTAGATGTTATATATTAACATAGTTGGAAATTATTTTGAGCATAACATATTGAGATAATTTTGTTAGAAAAATTTGCCCCCCCCCCTTCCCCCTAGCTGCCCACAAAGAAAAAAATCCTGACTCTATCACTAGAGCACATTGAGGAAGAAGGAAAAGAGGAATAAAGATAAAGTTGAGTTTTTGTTAGTTATTTTTTATTTATTCGTAAGAGGTGAAATAAGTTGTTTTTTCATTTTTAATCTATTGAAATGGTGAGGACAAAGTGATAAACAAAGGATAATATGAGATACATATTTTATTAAAGCATAGTGGGGAAAATATTATCTAACAAGGACATGAATTGTATATAAGTCATATGCGTTTGGTGGGATTGTCACCGTTGTATCTTCTCCCAGAATCAGTATATTCTAGTGCATGATTCTAGAAATTATCATAATGCAAGCATGGAAGTGATTTATATTAGTAATTTTTTGTTACAATTTTTAGAGTATAGTTGGTTGATTCTTGAAAATAGAGCGAAGTCAACAACTAATGCGCTTCATAGTTCATCTTTTCTGGTTTTCACTTATAGGAGTTTCCAAGTTGGGCACCAAGTAATATTTTCATAATTGATTAGCTTGGTTTTCCGGCTCATATAAAAAGATATCTATGAAGACCTGCCCACCCAGGGGAAGACTGGAAAGTCGCGAAAACGTTTACTTAACTCTCAACAAAATGTTGAGCATACTTTATTTTACTTTCGACATCATGCAATGATAAAAGGATTTTGTATAGGGACCTAGTTAATTCAATAAGCTTTATGATGGTTTAATTGACTAACGGAGGAATTTGCTCAGCCTAGTAACTCTGGTACTCAAGTAATCATCACCTTTATCTTAAAGATCTACACATTCCATATTGAAGTAAATGATAATGGATTTATTACTTTTGTTGACCAAGTCAAGCAAAAAACTTTTATCAAATCATGGTTTTAGCGACTTACAAGTTTCTTGATTTTCCCAACTAACCTCATAGGAGGGTTACTTTATTTCTTTTTGGTTACTTTCTAATGCCTAGTTGCCTGTCGGATGCAATATTCCCTTCACGGATTGATTTCCAAAACTTGCTAAAAAACATCTATTTATTTTTTAAAATATTGCTTATACTATATTTTGAACCATTCAATTGCAAAACACAAACAAGTTTTCTTATGGTGCCTTCTTGTCGTTGAAACTAGGAAGCTAACCAAACATTTGAAGCAAAGTGATAAACAATTAATAGCAAACTATATGGATCTTCGAATGGAAAATTGAGGCCTCATCTATGAATTTAACATTTTCCGTTGTGATGACATTCGAAATTGATTGTGACAAGATTTTACAAACGCTGAAAGAGTATCTCGTTTAATTGTGGAAAGGAATTTGTTTTGTCAAATGCACAGATGATGGAAATGAGAAATAGCAGCAATATCCTTGTCATTAGGAAGCCAGAGTTTAACATACAAGCAATGAAACACTCTTGTATTTGCGATAATAATGATAAAAACATTCTATAGTCTTTTTCAAGTATTATACTTCAGAATCATAATCAATTCAACGTTGGATGACAAAATAAGTATTCTGAATTCTTAAATTATAATAATTTTAAATATTTAAAATAGAAACTGATATCATTATTAAGAAATACACATTGAAGGAATAGTTCTCCAAGCGATAAAATTTTCCAAAAGTAAATAATGAATTATCAATGTTTACCATTTTTGCCGGATGACCCGTCTCTTTCCATTTTATTTCCCAAAGGATAGCATTTAATAGCCTCGTGCCTTCTCTCATTTTAGTCCTAAAATAAGTGATCATGGGCTTCTTTGAGAGTGGGCTTGGTCTAAATATTGAACGGTCAAACCGGGTGTTTACAAAGACAAGACTTCTTTGTTGGAAGCGGCTTTCACTAGAGAGCGTCGGACTGATTCAGAGTTCTTTTTTTTTTTTTTTTTTTTTTTTGTAGGGAAAGGGAGACCGATTCAAGAGTTCTTGCTATCATAGTTATTAAACCTACCTTGGAGAGGAATCCGGTAAAGGGAAGTGGGTCAACGGATTATTGGTTCAATCAGTGGATGAGTAGTTGAATTGGTGGGTCACTAAATATATTTAAATATTTATGTCTCATAAATTTTTTATATAGGGTATCCGGTTTAAACTACAACCAACTATACCATAGCAAATGCTTATTTAGGGTGTGTTTAATAAAACTGAAATTGAAAACTAAATCTGAAATGTGAATCTATTAAGTTATTAATTGTTAAGTGCTAAATCTAATATATTTGTATATATATCACATTAAGTAATAAGTGAATATTTTTAGGAATAAATTTTGCCTAGAAAATTCATTACTATTTAATTAATTCAGATGTTTAATTTTTAAATATATTAAGATCTAAATCCATTAAGTTAAAGTGTTGAATTGGATTATCAAACAGAGCTTTAGTCTAATTCATTATAGAATGATTAATTATTATAAAAATCTATAAAATCAAAATTTAATTAGTAATCCACCAAATTTCAAGTGTAAATATTTACCTATATTTAATGTAATTATTTAGTTTATTTATGAATTTTAAGTGCAAAAGGTTATTAGGAACAATATTTGCCTTTAAATGAATGGTATACTATGTTATTTTTGAAATCCATTTCATAACTTATAGAGTTTGAGAAATAATAAATTTTATTAAAATATCCCAAATAATTTTTGTTTTAGAGAAATTATAAAAATAAAGAAACAATTGACTAACATATAATATAAGACAGGTGAATAACTAGCATGTTAGCTGTTCACCCAGCGGGTAAGCACTCTTTGTTTATATGCATGAGGTTTTGAGTTTGCATCATTACACAATCTTGTCCAATTTTTCTAACAACAACTAATGTTCTACCTAATTCAACCAGTCGGATTTTCGATTTAATCCAGTTGAATCATCGATTTGTTGACAAGTCAACGAGACTTGTTCACATTCAATCCAATTAGAGACCCAGTTCTGTTTACTGATCAGGCTTAATAACTATGCTTGCTGTGTTTCCTTAGGTTTGCAAGATGAAATTCAAGGTTAAATTCATCTCCTTTTTGGTTTAACCAAATTACAAAAATCTTTTATATTGTTTGACCAAATTAAGAGTACAAGCAAAGCCCTTGACCAAATTACAAAAATCTACTATTTTGTCTGACCAAATTAAGAGTACAGGCAAAGCCCTTGATGGCAAAACATTTATCAAATGCGCCCTGATATCAATAGCTGTTAAAAATGATGCTTACATTAACAAAAACCACATATTTGAAAGCCCCAAAATAACCTTTTACACCTTGAGTTAATTACACTTATCTTCCTTGAATTTTGTCCAAACTATATTCATCTCTCGTGAGGGTTGTACAAATGACAAGTAAAGCCTATTATTGTCCAAATCAATTCAAAGCTATAAATAACCCAATACTTTTCAAATACCACCATAGTCAACTTAATTAGTTGCAACAAACTTCTAAAACAATTCCAAAATACCGATTAGTTACAACCTTTTTCTTTTACCATTTTTTGTCCTTCGTAGGTTATAGTTACTCCCACCCAAAAACTTGAATTCGATTTTCGCACATCGTTGGGCCTTGCATGATATCAAATATCAACAGTATTTTCGGCAATTGATTCTTTAGTCACAACTGCTATATGCAAAATTGAAAACTTTTCTCCATGTTAGTATGCAAATCATCAAAATCCATTTTTTCAAATAAAATACACTATAAACTTAATCCACCTTAGCACTAAAATTTAAGGTTTCTATATAAACGATATTTTGGAATTCATTAGTTAAAGTCCAAGAAAAAATTATCTAGAAATTTTAGAATAAAAGCTTAACATCTTAATATGGATAAAAAGAAGGCAATCTAAAAAGAAAGTTTCCGTCTAAGCTAAGTCAATCCTTGCTGATGGTTCATGATTTTGGAGGAAATTGCTCCAAATGCGAGACCTGGCAAGATGATATATTCAGGCTGTAGTAGGCAATGGGCGCACTATACACATGTGGCAGGATTCATGGCATCCACATGGACCTCTGTTACAATACTATGGGTATGATATTGTTGAGGGTAAAAAACAAAAAAAAAAATCTCCTATAGCAAACCATATACATTGAAAAGCTTCTCGTGATTTCAAAACGTACAACATGACACCTCATACTTTGAACTAAATTGTAAAGATAACGAAATCCGTTAAACTTAATGGAAATGACTTATTGGAACCTAAAAAAAAATTTTATATACCTAATTTTTTACAAATATACGTGTTCTACCCCTTAACCCTCAATTCTCTCTATATAGAGAATAAAACAAATGATTTTTTTGAACTGTTTTTCACTTAATTATATCAAGGCATTTTGGTCATTTCATCCATTTCCATTAAGTTTAACGGATTCTGTCACCTTTACAATTTAGTTCAAAGTATGGGATGTTGTGTTGTACATTTTGAAATCACGGAAATTTTTCTATATATTAGATTTACCATGGGTACTCTTTTATTTTTACCCTATTGTTAAACAATTTAATAGTTTTGAGAATGCAAGACTGGCTTCAATTATGAACACAAGTGCTTGGTGTTGGCCACATGGTAGAAGAAGAACCTCTCAAGCGGAGGATTTGATCCATAAACTTCCCTCTGCTTGTGTACCTCTCTACCTAGGGAAAGATGATACCTTCCTGATGGTTATGAGATAAACTGGAATGTTACTACAAAGTCTGTTATTGCTTCATTGAGAGAACATTGTATGAATGTTGAGTGGTATAAACTGGTGTGGTTTAAGCAACATATTCCTAGACATACATTTATCGCTTGGCAACGTATTCCTAGACATGCATTTACAAACAAGCAACATATTGTTTGTAAAAATAGTTTGGCTACAAAAGATAGGTTACTTAAATGGGGTATGCCAGCTTATGTTTCGAGTAGGATACAACAGTGCTGTTTTGCTTTATGGTTGGTCTGTAGAATTGGCATTGTGGATTGGGTTTCCTGCAGAATGATGAATTTGTTACCTCAGTCAAAAGATTGGCTCTTGGGGTTTTTTATTTATTTCCTTTGGCATGAGCGCAATCAAAGGCAGTTCAAATAGTAAGGTGGTCGAATGCTGATTATGTGATAAAGCATATAATTACTACTGTTAGGCAAACTATAATAGGCTGGCGAAGGGTGCAAAGGACACATAGCAGCTGGGAGTTTGGCATTGGCTGGAAATTTTGATTAGCAGTTTTTTTTTCTTAGATTAATATTTCATGGTTATAATATTTGTTTTCATTATAGTATGGTGTCTTATTCCGTTAAGCTTGTATAGGGCAGCTTTTCTGTTGTTGGAACCATTCCCTTGCTTATCTAATGAAAAAGAGTTATTTTGCCTAAAAATATATATAATATTCTTCTTTATTTTTCTTACTTTGCCCAACCCTTCTCACGCCCTTCCCATCCCCAAGTGCTAGGTTATACTATTCACTTAGGCCCATGTTTAATAAACTAATTTAGGTACTTAAAATTAATTGATTCAGATCTTAATATGTTCAAAATACATTTGATAACAAAAAATTGAACATTTGAATTAATTAAGTGGCATTGAATTTCTAAACAAAACTTGCTTCTAAGAATAAGTGATAAGGTATTCACTTATCATTGAACGTGATATACACTCTAATGTATTTAATTTCATATTTAACAATTCAATAAATTAATGGATTCAGAATTTTAGATTTCAGATTTCAGTTTTCAAAATTTTAGTTTATCAAAACGCACCCTTAATCTAAAAAATTTTTTTTTTTTGAAACCAAATTATATATCTAAAATATAACGGACACTTGTCATATGGAGAAATTGGGTTAGGTGAGCTTCGTAGCCGCCACAATGAGCTGTAGCAAAGAAAAAGGGGAAGAGGTTTTTTTTAAAATTTTTTGTCTTTTATTTGTCATTTCTTAGTATTGAGCAATTAATTAATTTTCTTTTAATTTGGGATTCAATTTTTCTTGGATGATATCATGAGTTTTCTTATGAATTGTTTGCTATTCAAATGATTAAATTATATGGCCAAACTATATGGTAACTCTTGTAATATAGACAAGCGTCAAGACAAGAAAATGTTGGTTTTTTAAAAGGCATTTTTGTCATTTCACTCATTTTGTTGGCTGGGTTTAGACGCTGTCACTCATGGGTAAATGTAGATGCAAGACACCATGTGCAATTTTAAGTTACCCATAACAAATAAAGAAATCCAAAAACATGAAGTTTCAAATATTAATGAAGCTTTTTGAAAATATAAATATGAACCGTCACAAAATAATTATTAATATCCATAATACTTCAAATACTAATAATTTTGGCACTCAACAATAAGGTTTCAGCCAATCCTTCACTATTTTTTAGTCCATGAAAATGACTTTAATGATAGACATTTGTGTTTTTTTTTAACCTCCACCCCTCTCCACGCTCTTCCCACCCCCAATTATCAGGGCCAAAATTCGAAACTCTGAACTTGGCACATATGTTTATGTATTTGTTAAGTATATGGTTTACGGCCTTGGCAAAGAAATATATGAACTAATGCACATGTCATGATTTTCTAAGTTAAATTATCTTGGCGTTTTAAAATTCTTTAAGCAATGTGATAAAATACAATTTTATTGGTTTAAAATATATATATTTCTTACATATCTGTTATCACTTGTTGTTCAAGATTATTTTTAATGGAAATAGTTTATTCAAGTTTTTTTCTTCCTCGTGTCTTTGGCCAGGTTTGGCATGTAAATTATGAGAAACATAGATTATGTATCTTAGTTATTTTGGTGAACGCAAAGCACGAATTGAGTGTCTCAAAGTCAATTTGGAGTTCCAAATCATTGGTTCATTATTTTTTGGACTCTTCTAGGATCACATACTTTATGCATGATTTGGAACTTGCAAGTATAAACAAAAAGTGTTACTCTCTAATGCAAAAAGATTTTCATATAATAGCCAAGTTCTGAAAAATAACTGGTGGATATGTCTAAATTGTAAAGAAAAGGAAAGAAAAAAAACATTTAGTTTGGGAGGTTGGAAGTACTTCCAAGTCGCATGTTTGAGAATCTGTTATTGCCCCTCTTTTCCTACATGAAATTCATATTGGAATTGATATATCATTTTTCGGGTGCGATGTTTAAATTATTGTTCATGCATTCTGATGCGTGGAACCAAAGAAAGAAATTAACGAAAATAGGCAAAGAAACAAACTCAAACTTAATCCATAGTACAATACGTTCATAGATAGGACGTCATACATTACACATCTGGTTTACAGATCCACTCAAACTCAAACATAATTACAATACATCAGACTTTTATTCCCACCATCTTGGTTGATAAAAGCACACACAAACTAAATAGAAATACTATGAACACTTAATTAAGCAGAGAATAACAGCTTCTGCAATCTGCGTATCGCAGCTTGATAGTCTGATTAGTTCTTTCCTTGAGAAATGAAAATGAGATCACTTTGAGACATCCAATGGCATGCTTCACTTTGGCCAGGAGAAGTTTTCAATATCTTCAAGGCGACATGATCAGGGGACCAGCCTGAAGTATCCATATGACATACCACCGTGACTGTATTAACTGGAACTTTGGTCCTAGGTTCAACAACATCTACTGCATAGACTTCAATATTGGACAGCAAATGGCAGAAATATGTTGCAAAAGGAAGAAATAATTGATGACATGCCACAGTTTTTCCATATTTAAGCTTTTCCACGCGTCCAACCATCAATTCTTTTCTAGAACCCTCTGTGTTTTTCGATGCCAATGCGACCAAATTCTTGTCACCTATGGCAGTCTTTGAAATTCAATCATTTCCTCAAGGGATTTTGCACAGCTCTGAGGCTCCTCCTTAAGAGCAGGAGTATTGCAATAAATAAGGGTGTATTGAATGGCATCTTTTGTTTGTGGGCTTTCAATTATGGATTGAGGAAATAATTTTCGTAGGTCATTTTCCGTAATAGAGATCTTTGATTGCCGTTTGAGAAGGAAGAAATGACTGTTGCGGCAATTGGTTTCCAAGCTTGAGAGAGCACCATGTTTCCTTGTTTGAGAAGTGAGAGTCTGAAGAAAGAAAAAGGATCAACATGTAGGACAACATTTGGGCTAATTCTGCCATAGCCGTAATTATTCTTGTCCAAGAAACTATCAACACGTGCTTTTGGATAAACAAGCTAGGTTGCAAGAGAGCAAAGATTTGCATCAAATGGAAGATTTTTCTCGGAGACTAATGAAGTGAAATGTTCAGCTTGTTCCTTGCTCAGTGGAGATAGTTTGGACAGAAGATTTCCAGCATGGTTCCTTGGACATTTTCTGACCAATATTTGAGCTGATTCAAATGCAGTGAATGAAGAAGATGAAGTGTGGGCAGCAAAATGGGACGTAGGAAAACGTGAGGGCAATGACAAAGAGAACATAGCCAAACGTTGAAAAGAGGCCATTGGTTTCATCGACACTAATATTGAGCTAATTTTCTTCAGTGGATGAAGTGCTGATGACTTTGCTAGTGCAGCTTCTAATTTATACTAGTGCTCGAGCCTGGACACAGGGCCTCACCTGTCCATTTCTGGATAAAATGGGTTACTCTAAATTTTTTTTTTACATCTTGTTTTAGTTGGTATATATCTTTACTTCAATTTATTTACATCCCACTCCAACTTATTTGTGCCTTAGTCTAACACTGGTTGGAAATGGAACTTGTGAGGCCTCATCCCCACTCTAGCCTTGTGTTTGCTCCAGCTATAATCTCTAAAGGAAAAACCGTTCAAATATTCCTTACATTTCGTCAATATGATTTTTTCCTTCTTGTTGTCCCTAAAAATGATTCAATCCACATTCATTATTGTCCCTAAATAAGTAGAATCTAATCCATACCATACTCATTTGTCTCCATAAAAAAAAGTGGAATATAATCCATCCAGATTTATTTTTGCCCACAAAAATGGGATCTACCTTTTTGGACCATAAAAAATAACTGTATATAGGTCACTTGGTGATTTCAAACTAGTCAGATATTTAGGTTGGAAACTAAATTTTGTTAATTTTGAATTTTTGAGTGACTTGAAGTTTATATTTAAAAGTGAAGAACAAAAAAACTCATTTGATAAAATATGTGGCATGTTTTGAACGATTTTCTCATCTTCACATGTATATATTGTACAATTAATCCAAAACAAAACTCCAAATGTACCTGTGGTGTTTACTAATCCAGAAAAAAAAGAGACAAAATTGAAAAATAAATTTATTTGAACAGACAATTTGCAAGTTGTTCCACGTTCGCATTTGAATGGGTTAAATACACTAATCATTCATAGCATTTGGACATAGTCCAGGACATTATTTGTCCCATTTTATGCTCTCAGCTTGCGGTCCATAACATGAGATATTTGGTAGTTAAAAAGACATTTGTAATCTCGAAAGTGATGGACAATGCGTTCCCGCACATTTAGTGGCGTCTTGTAGGTATATATGGACAACCATGATTGATTCATCCGCGGCAAGGAATTACATCCCCAAATACGAAAATTTCATGAAATGAGATGTAGGTGTGTGTGTATATGTATATACGCTATATAAATATGTATGTATATATGTAAGTATTGGTATCATGTTTGGTTTATAAAATATTACTCAGTACTAATCGTTCAAAATGACCAACAAATTTCTTAATCAAAAAACATTGATATCCTTGGGGATACTTTTTTATCCAATAAAGCAGCTGAAAATTGCGTTAAAAATGCATGCCCCCTATAAACAAGATTGGAAAAGAAAACGAAAATGAAAAAGTCTCATGCTATGAAAGTCAGTTGAAAAGGAAAAATTGGCTCATGTAGCCAAAAATTCATAAGCATTGCAGTTACCAACAACACGTATTTCCGATTTTCAGATGTCCACGATTTGCATAAGGGTTCTACTCTGTTGCATTTGCATCCCACATACATTGTTAACTCCATTTGATTTGAAGAGGAACACCTTGGGCAAAAGAGAGATGTTGCAGAAATTTGAGACATGAAAAAAAAATTTAAGACACTAGGATTGAAACTTTTCCTTTAAGGAAATAGAAAGTTTAAGAGCTATCAATTGCTACAGCTAAAATAAGAATGAGACAGAGAAATAGGTTTTGAAACCACACTGTGTGAAAAATGGATTTAAAATGTGGTCAATTGTTTGTATTAGTAGCAAAGGGTAATTCCAACAGTCCCAAACGTAGGGGCAAGTGTAGTTCATTAACAAAAGAAAGTCCTATATTGAGTGATATACAATAATACAACAATCACAATTTAAAAGATGGCGTACCTCATGATATCTAAGAGTTATCATATTTCTATCTATCATTTAGTCATATTGTATTTTCAAAAGTCATTTTTTTTTTAATAAGTAGACTCTTTAACAAATTTAAATGATCAAATGTTGAGTTTACCTTGTGGGGGACTAGTACAAAACTTTACTGCAAAGCGGCCTAAAAGATTGGCGAAATTATTGCATACATTCAAATTAGTATTTCCGTTCAAAAAAAAAAAAAAGTAAGGCAACTTACTATTTAAATTTGATAAATGGGAACGTCATGCAAGTTGTTCTTATAGCATGCAAGTGTTTTTGGAGTAAATCGATTTTAGACTGCATCGTATGAAATACATGGAGATGACCTTTTAGAAATAGTTTCTGTGAAGTGTTCCTCAATAATCTTTGTTAATTATCTACCGTTCGCTATTCTAACAGATTAACATCAAAATTATAAAAGTTTACGCTTGAAATTGATTGTGTCATTAATTAGGGCAAAATTTTGGGTACCCAAAACTTCTATACATATAGAAAACAGTTTATAACAGTACTAAAATTGCACTACGTTTTTTTGTCTGTAAACTAGAGTGCTTTCTATAATTGGTTATCAGTTTTAACAGCACTGATATGGTTTAGTTACGATTACACTTTAATGTCTTAGGGAAACAATTATTTGTTCACAAAAAGATATTAAAGTGCCACAATTAACGAACTCTTTAATGGGCTTTGCTGATTAATTCTAGAATTAGATGATCGTAAAAAACAATTAGACTATTAACATCGAACTTTTACCTTTTTTGCTCTAAGAACAATAGGAAGGAATAGCCTTACATTCTTTGACAAAAAGAAAGAAAGTAAAAATCCCTAGCTACATTACTTGAGTTCTCAAGTACTACTGATTATGGATGGAGAAAGATTGCTCAAATTGCTGTCCTTATGAAATTCATGAAATTATTAATCAGTTGGCAACTTTGGTTGACTGGGTCTTTTATGGAACAATTTTTTGGCAGAAGTTTGTCGAAGAATATCCTCTCCTTCAATTTAAAAGAAGAAAATTTTGAAGTAATTCCTCTGCACTAGCCAAAAAATCTTTTCTATGTTATTCAGCTTGGGCTGGATAGTGACCTGATCGAGTTAGGTATTAAGAGTCATGAGTTCGATTGATTAGTTCGGGATCTAGCCGAATGATGTCATAAATATATTTTATTTATTTATAAAGTAAAAATTATATATAAATTACACACTAGCTTGACATATTTGGTGAGTTTATAACAATATGAAGAACTCATTCAAATAGTTGTAACAAATTTAGGCTGGAAATATAATTTGATTAGTATTTGTGGTTTAACATATAATTTTTTTGAAACAATCCAGTGTCAATTCCTGAACTTAAAGTCCAAATACACATTGATGAGCCTAAAACTTTTTAATAGGACAATTCTTCAACAAAATTGAGGTTTATATGTAAAAATACAAAAGTTAAAGTTGCGTAGAGTAATTATAAAAGAAGTTTGGGAGTATATTTATGATTATAAAAAAGTGGAGGGTCAAAACAAAATACTAAAAAAGTTTTATATTTAATTGGCAATTTCTTCTTCACCATGCATCTTCATCAGACGGGAATCGGGAGGTTTTCAACCTTCATCTGCATTCCCCTTTTTTTTTGGTTTCTTTTTGTAATGATTTCATTTTTTTTTTTGTCCCTTTTCTTCAACTGGGTAAGAATCTTCCCCTTATTCTTTATTTTCGTTCTCTCCTGTTTTCTTCTCTTTTTATTTAGATCTATAAATCTTGAGAGATGACAATGATAGATTTATAGATCTATTTTCTCTTTTCTTTTTTTCTCCTCTTGCAGTAATTGAAACTTTTTCTTATGATTTTGTCAAATATCTTACCACCTTTTTTTGGAGAGATAAAATTAGGCTTTAGAAATGAAGAAAATTTTTGAAAAAAATCACAAATCAGCAATGAAGAAATTCAGGTAAAAAAAGAATAAAATTAGGTTTTTCCAAGATTTTGTCGATTCCCAGTTTATCATGCGATTTTTTAAGGTGACTTGAACCGAATGCTTGATCGGTCTTGGTTCAATCGATCAGACTGATTAGTCTAATTCAAATTTTAAAACATAGGATTTTTTTATGCGGTGAACTTGTAAGATTGGTAGAATTAAAAGGACATATTTGACTTGTGGATCTAGCAGCAGAGCATTTGAGACTGAAAATATACATGGATGTTAAACAAGGGGCAGCAACGGAAAGATAGTCTAAATCCTATACCAAAGGCAAGGAAACAAAAAGAAAAAGGATTAAAAGTAAAATTACTTGTGACCTAATAAATGTAGCCAACTTGAACATGGTCTAAAAGCAATTGAGCAAATGCCATGTTCAATTCAAGATAACTGGGGTACAAAATCTAGATTAACAACGGCAAATTAGGTTGCAGAATGTTGGGTGTGGGCCAGCCCATTTGTGGGCCAGCCCATTTGTGGGCCAAACCACAAAAACCAACACTTTTAGCTTAAGTCAAAAATTTGACTTATATAGAAAAGGTAAGCAGCCGCATGAAGTATGATTCTTCGGTCCTTGTGCGAGAAAAAATATTTCAGCCGCCACTCTTGCTGGCTTGGTGAAGAATGAAGAGAGAGAAATAGGAGAGTGAGAAATAACTTGGAGATCTTGATTGACGAATCCCAATTGAGACAAAATTTTACATACGCAATCCTCTCATCAAACTCTATTCATCTACTGATTAGATTTCGAATTTCCTCTTCGTTTGGTAATATCTTTTCAAACCCGTTTTTTTGACAATTATAGTTTTTTGGGGGTGATTTTGTAACAATTCGCTTGATTGGTATTGGTGATATTATTGTCATCTAAATATTTCAGGTAGATCTGTGTATTCCCATTGCTGTGATAGTGGAGATTTTTTACTGGACTAGATCCCGTGGTTTTTTCCAATTTGGGTTTTCCACGTAAAAATCTTGGTATTCTATGCCTTTTATTTTTCTTGCATTTTATTATCACTGCTGGTATTATTACTTGGTGATTTGATTTATTTCTATTTTTGACTGGTACTTAGGGAAAGAGAAATTTATTCTAATCTAACTCTAATATTGTGTGCATGTACTGATACTCCTCTCCCAACAAGTGGTATATTAGACAATCTTCACATTTTGCACTTTCATAAAGCAATTACACCACAACTATTCAGTTTTAGATCGACAACTTTGCATGCTACAGTTCCTTACGTTGTCAACCACGTAAAAGATGTCTTCCCGCGTCATATTGAATGCGTTAGTTTACTTTGTGTAGCAAATGCATGAAATACTTTTTTTTTCTGCAAGAAGAATGGTTAAATTCTCAATTACAATGAGAACAGATAAGATAGTAATCCCACCAATATTGTTTCTTTAAACTTTTTGTTGTAATACTCTCAACTTTTTGCTTCTCTGGTAATATACTTTCTTTTCATTTCCTTTCCTTCAATTCAAAAGGTAACTAAATTTTTTTCCTCAAATGGCGCCTAAATTACTTTTAAAAGCAAAGACAACTAGTGAGATGCCAAAAATTTCCAATCAATTATATGCTTTACTTTGAAACTTACCAGTAGTTCCACTTGTTTTAAATTTGTATTATTTAGGTAGGATTAAAAGTCGAACCAAACTATTCGATATTTGAAATAAGTGTGGTTCAATAAAAACTTGTTCTAACTTGATTTGCGAATTAATCAAACAAAGTTTGAACATCATTTTGTGTTTCAATTAACTTTTAAACTCTATTTAATCTTGGTACAATTAGCATGAAACTTGATTTTATAAGGAAAAAATTCAAACTACTCGAGCTCAACTCAAATCTGGCTTGACTAAAGCTCATTTGAGTTTAGTTCAATAAATAAATAAGTCGACATTAAATATAATTTCAAATTTGCTAAAGTAATTAAACAAAATTGAACGCTAACTTGCCCTCAATCTTGCTATTGTCCTTAAATGCAGCCATGCTGCAAAATACCTATGCATTATTAGTTGGCCACTTACTTCGACATCTTCTTATCCTCAACTTCTTTTGCCTTTCTTTCCTTTTTTTTCTTCTTTTGTTTTTATGTTACAGTACGGTACACCTATAAAATTATATTGCTACCCACTTTGCCCCATTATTGTCTTACAGCATTACTAAACAACACGGATGAATGTTACAAAATACAAATTAGGGACATGAGATTTATGAAATAGAGGGCGTAGAAAACAAATGGGTGAACAAGAAATCTATATTGTCTTTTGTTTACACTTTAATTGATCATTTTTCTCTCTTTCAACTTGCAATACTCAATCTCCTTCAACTTCAATTTCCTTCAAAGTTTCTTTTAATTTTTTCTTGGTGCTTTCAACATGACACATTTCCTACTACCTTTTCTTTTTTTTAAAAAAAAACATGGTCACGTGAAGTTGGCAATTGGCACTTATCATGCCAGTGGCCCCGGATGTGCGGCATCGTTTGTTTCTTTTGCCTCCTGGGTAAGAGTTCTTGGACGTGGACCACTCATAAATAAAGTTGCTTTCTCCTGTGCGGTATTTCTTATCATGGTTGTTTTTTTTTTTTTTGGTATAACCACATATGTTCACATTCATTTTACGGTTTGCGACTAATCCTGTTCGAATCGCGTCAGGCTCCTTGCAGGAAAAAACTCTCCTAACGCTGTTTTTTCTATTCCTATGAATTTCGAATTCAAAACCTTATGATTAAGGAATCCAAGTCCCTTCTACTTGCATCAACATCCGATGATATGATTGCTCTTACAATACAGCTACCCAATGAAAGTGAATGCGATAGAGAGATATACGCACGGAGACAAAGACAAGGCTGCTCGTGTTTCATCATACGAACCAATAATTTGGGAATTCGAAAAATCTAAAACCAAAGGAGAAAACAAATGTAACTGTGTAAATTTACAAGTAACCAGTATTGGTGTAATCAATGCATAAATGTGTACATTACAACTGATAACATGCATAAACAAGATAAACTCACATTTAATAAGACTTGACACAACGGTTATGATTGTTGAATCTCAACCTTGATTTTCTAGACAAAGATCTCACCATACAAATTATTTGAATTATTATTTTTAAAAGTTTTTAAAAAAATATATTATAATAATTTGATATATGTGAGACAAAAAATAATTGAAAAATTTATTTATGAAAAATATAAAAAATTATCTATAGAAAATAGTAATGGAAGCAAGGTTTTTGAATTATTGGAGCACCCCTAAATTAGGAAGGACGAAAATTCATTATCACATCAGAGGACCAGCTAGTCTATTATTCTACAAGGCGAGATAATTATGAAATTGACACGAAGAAATACTTCCCACCCGAGTCATGAATCGATGAGATGTGGGCCTGGTGGCGGCCGTCATCTCAGAAATTATCATACGACAAGACATGTTTCAACACCACAAGTTGCTTTCGAAGAATATTAAAAATAATGGTCTGCTCAATCAATTTGGACAAGTTCACAAGAATGCATCAAAGGCCTCTGGCATTTACACAATCCAATTGATTATCTCAAGTTGTTCTGGGCCATTCAAATTTAATTTTGCTTTACAAAAATTTTTCTTTCATAGTTGAAGGCCCATATTTGGTCAACATAAATTCGGCTCAATTGTGGCCATTACTCGAAAACTGTAACTGGGAGTGCGAATGAGAGTAATCAAGTCAAATATCTTAATATTCAAGATTGTTTGATTGTTGAAACGAATTTAAAATTTTATTCAAACTTGGCTTGTTTAAATGTCAAATCAAATTTAAATGAATTTTTTGCCTTATCAAATTTAAAAGTTATCGAATATAAAATACTATTTAAACTTTGTTTAACTAGTTGGTAAATCAAAATCGAACGAACTCTTATCGAGACGAATTCAATTTAAGTATTAAATAATTTTTATTTATTTATTATTTTTAAGTAGGAGGTCTTGAGTATAATTTCTTCTTTCTTACCACTCAATCCGACCCTCCCCGAATATCAAGTGATTTGATTCATGTTTCAATCCTAATTGTAATTCCCCGCCCTTATCTATTCAGAAGAAGCAACCATCCCATAGTTCTTGCCACTGCTTGTCTGTTACTCATTCTTCATCAGAAGACCATCAATATAGAATCAACCCTTACTTCTCCATTTCCAATCCACAACTTCGCCAACAAATCAAGCTAAATTGTCTAGTTCTATCCTTTTTTTTTTCTTTTCTTCCTACAATCTCCTTCCACTCAAATCAAAGAAGCAATACCCTTGAAATATTCTTTTGGGATAAGAGCAAGTTTATATCATATATGAAGTGTCCTCAATATATAATAGCACCTAATTTTGATTTTGAAACAAAGTAAAATTTTTTTTAATTTATCATTTGCTTTTGCTTCTAAATTTTAGATTTTTTTAAAGGTAAAAAAGTTAAAATCTAAAATCTACCCAAGAGTAATTTTGCTGATTTTGATTAATCTACTTTTTGTAAAGTTTACAGCTAATAAAACTGCATCAGAGTGATTAGAGATCCATAATCGGGTTGCATATTTATTACTATTCAAACATTATTACATAAGAAAATAAAATGATATTAATTGCTTTTAAGAAATAAAATCTCAATTTTACTTATCTTTAAAGTAAATTTGATGTAGGAAGTTTTTGGAAGTCAGAAACTTGGCTTATATTTCTGGTTTTTTTTTTTTATTTTGTGCCTGCGGGTCTATAGAAGGGCTAGTTTGTTGGAGAAGAAATATGTTGGAAGATGAAGGAGACAGCCTAAATAGGAAAGGGAGAAATAAGAAGCGGCGTTGTTTAGGGAACTGCTTTGAAACTTAAACTAGATTGAATGGCTCAAATCACTGAATCAAAAAATCCTTCAGCTGCTCAGCTTGAGTTTTACTAAATATTTTGAATTGCAAAGACCTAGTCAAAAATCGATTTTGATCATGAACAACAAGGAAAAAAAATAGAAAAGTTTTTGCATTTTTTGGTGAACCTTTTTCTTTTTTCTATTTTGTTAAAGTCTTCCATAAAATATGTTTACCATAGTTTGATGGGTTAGTTGCAAAACTTACCTCTTAATTAAAACAAATTTTGCACTTTACTCCTTAAAATTATCTTATTTTGACTTTACTCCACTATTAGTCAACTTAAACATTATATACCCATAACGTGAAAAAAAATTCATCCTGAGGGTTAATTACAGTAAATCCCCTCAAGATATTGCATGTTTGATACTTTACTCTATAAAATCATCTTTTCTCAATTTGTAGGTTTGTCCCCAAGACCATTAGTTAACTCCAATGTTCTGTAACACCCAAGAAAAAACAATATCTAAGAGACATTTATACCCTTGACAGGATAGTGAACTGAACAATATTTTTATGGATATGAGTCTAGTTAAATTTCATCTCGTAATTACACTTTTTTAAGATAGATGGAAATTTCTTGGTCATTTTATGCCTTAAGGAGGAACAATAAACAAAATATTATTTAAAAATTAAAATATGAAAACTGAAAATATTACTAAATTTGTAAAAACCGCTTAAAAACTGTCAATCTCTCTTTTCGAATGTGCATATAGGTTTGCTTTTCATTTAATGGCTACATTTTTGCTTTGTATAAAAATATACAATTTTTGTTGTTAGTAATGCTACAAAGGGCAAAAACATGACGGATTTGGCTTCCAAAGCTATATTGTCACTAGTGTTCAATGCACGCCAACATGTGTACAATAAAAAATATATAATATTTATGGTCATGTATTTTAAATAAAATTTTTATTACTAAAGCAAATTTTACTCTTTTAAATATTTTTCATAAAATAAATTTATATTGGTAGTTATGTTGAAAACATATACTTAAAAGTAAAAATAGTCATGAGTGGTTATAGACAGTTAAAGTAAAAGTAATTTTTATAAAGGCAAAAAAAAAAGTTCATAAAGTGACGATATATATTAACTCCAATGTTAACTCCAAATCCCTTCATAAGGCTTTATATATAACTAGTGCCAAAGGCACACCCACATGTATGCAATTTAAGAATGAATTAGTTTTTATGAAATTTTCTTTAATGAATTGATAGTTATTTTGTTAGTTATATCAATTGGTAGTTATCTTGGTAATTAAACCTTTTTTCATAATAAAAAGTTGGGATAATTTTAGAAACCTTAGTTTCTGACAATTTCACTGAGCTTCCCTGAGGTTTTGAAAAATTACACATACATCTCTTGTCATTTAAAAGGATAATACTACCCTTAAATATTTTAATGAAATTCCCTTGTTTTGGTATGCTTATAATTAGAATGACTTGAAATTATTTTTCATTCTTTTTCCTTCTTATTCCTTTCTATTTAAATTTTTTGCCAATAAAATTGTAAAATTACCATTATTATCTCTAGTTTCTATTGTAATTAAATGTCGAACTAATAATTTTTTTGATGAGTTAACTTTATATGTAATCCGATGTTTTTTGTTAACCTTTGCTTTCTATTTTTTGGTATTAAAATTAACAATGAATAAAAAAATTATCCAAAATCACTACTGAATTATGATAATCCCACTATTCAAAAATTCATAAACTCTAAATCAATTATTTCAACATTTTATTTTCTATCTTAAAAATCTAAATCCATAATAAAATACCATCAAAAGTATCCCATTATAGTGATAAAATTATTATTATAGTTGTTTATCAAATAGTAGGTATGGACATGAAAAATTCAGCACCTTTTCCTTATAATTACATTAGATAATCATATAATTTTATAGAAAAGTAAATTAAAACTCATTATAGAAGGGCATTTTTAGGTATTCATTTAAAAATTTAACTAAATCAATAATATTTTAAGATTTTGTTACTAAAACTATCAAATCAAGGGAGATATGTATAATTTTCAAAACCTCAGGGGAGCTCAGTGAAATTGTCAAAAAGCTCAATTATCCATAAAAAGTTTGGATATTTAAATTTTAAACGTAATGGTAGTTGCAACAAAAATTATGTTGGTTATATATAATTGGATAGTTAGGATAAAATTTAATTTTTGTGAGGATAAAAATGGAATTTAAAAAGCGACAAAAGGTGTTTACCCCACCCTTTCATTTCCTAGTGTAAATAAGGGTAAGTTTGAAAACACACAAAAACTAATACCAAGTTAACTACCTACACATATTTTATTATTGTAAAGATATAGATTTTGTAATGCTGAAAGGCACTTTTCTCAAACTTCAATGGTTTACAATAAGGGCATTTTTATTACTAGTACTCAATGCACACCCAATGTGTGTGCAATCAAAAAATATTTAATACCTATGATCATATATTTTAAATAAAGTTTTTATTACTGAAGCAAACTTTAATCTTTTAAATGTTTTTCATAAAATAATTTTGTATTGGTAGTTATAATGTTTAGGGGTAGTTATGTTGAAAACATATATTTAAATAGTTGAAAGTAAAAATAATCATGAGTAGGTATAGGTAGTTAAAGTAATTGTAGTTTTTATAAGGGTAAAAAAGGAAGTTTATAATAAAATGACCATAAATGTTAATTCCAAAGTTAACCCCAAACCCTTTTCCTTAGACTTTATATGTAGTATAGGTACTGGTGAATTTAACTAATGAGGGAACAAAGTGAGAAAAAGATAATAAATTTGGAATTCTAATAAATAACCCAAGTTTGATACTCAAAAAACTAAACTTTTATAGTGCCCATGGATAATTTGGAAATTATGATGATCTAGTAAGAGTTTTCTAGGGATAAAAGCATTAAGCCCCCAAAACGTTTGGGATGCTTTGCACTACAGTCTCTAACGTTGATTTTGTGCCATTTAGTAGTTTTTTTTTAACTTTTTTTAAGTGAGAGGTTTTTGAATCCAAAACCTCGTGTTTACCATCCTTCCCACCTTACCACCTAAACAAACCCTCCCCCTCCCAAACCCCAATTTTAGTACTTGTGTTAGTCAACCTCAACATTTGGACCGTTAAATGGTACTAATTTCTAAAATTACCCTGATTTATATGACAAAAACTAGGGGGAAAAGCCCGTGCAACACGCGGGAGTTTAGTGCCTATAATTAAAGATAGTTAATAATTATTATTTGGCATTTTCTAGTATAAGAATTGAAGTATGACAATTTTATTATGTGATATTAAATAAAAAAAATCATAAGTTACATACTGAGTTAAAAAATAAATACGCAATAAAAACATAATTATAAGATTATGATCAACTACTTTGAATCTTAACCTAATATTAATAAAGGACCTATTTTATATCTGCTCATTGCACTTTAGGGATATTAAAATTTGTTATTTAGTTTGAATTTGATCTTGATATGAGGGCAATCCACCACATTATCTTGTCATATAAGTAGATTTGAACAATTAGCATACTTGAAGAAATCATTGCTAGTGGAATTTCGGTTCTTGCAAGCCAAATTTTGAATTTATATTGATTCCAAGGACATATCATCACGAGACCTTCACATTGAGCAAGCAATTAATTATAATTTATTGTATGATTTAGGACATATAGCAAAGCATCTCCTTCTCGATAGGGGTTACATCATGAAATATCAGTTTTGTGTTAGTTGCAAAGATATACAACAACTAACATGCTAATTTAGAGGAATAATTACCTCAAAAAGTACTAAAGCATCTTAATCCACGCAATTCAAAAAAAACAATTAAAGTAACGAGGTACATACTTTTAGATTTGTAGCCAAATATTTTGGATAGTTAAACATATTGGCAAATCAGATGAAGTGAAAAAATTGTCTAAAATGGAATAGTCAATAAAGTAGCAAAGCGATTTGAAAATTACCCTAACTAATAGTTAAAACAACAAAAGAAGTAGATGCAATCTATAAATGGGAAAATTTATGATTGATAAACTTATTTTAAACCATAAATAACAATTAACAAATGTGGTCTCTTCCTTATCAAGCTTGTCTAACATGGACAATTGAATTAAAAATACTAAAAAATTATTGCACATACAACTTGCAATATTACATATTTTTTACAACCAAAAAGTAGATTGGTTAAAGAAAACATACCTATTGAAAAAGGTGTTGCAAAATGGGGAAGAGGAGTAACTAATGTAGCAACATCCAAATTCAATATGCTGCATAATTGTGGTGGAATAAAAACCTATAAGTAAATGAAATGAATTTGAATAGATGGGGGTTACTATGGTAACGGCCAAAAAAACTAGACTTCTCTACTAATTGACATTAATTGTGTCTTAACATCTATATATCATAACTTTGCAAATAACTGATGAGAAAGGCTTTAAGAAATTAAAAGACTTAGATGTTAATACAATTAAATGATTAGAAGGGCTTTTATGTAATTTCACTAAAAAACAAGCTAAATTTAGCTGTACCAATATTTAATTGGATATCAAACACTGTAACATATCAAACTTACCCCCTAGCTTTAAATGTTAAAAGGACATCCAAGTAATTACAACAAAACTAAATTAATTATAGTGACTCATATTCAATACTCTAATTGCCACTTCAAACACTCTCACATTTCCAAAAAAGCCCCACCCTTACGGTTGAAATTCAAACCCTAAACTCATTCTTATATGGTATAGGATGCCTGTTGTCCTAAATTTAATAAAAAGATCTCCACAACCCTTTTACCTAAGCAATAACCCTGCAACTTTTGTTTAATATAAAAAGTAAAAAAAAAAAAAACCGCAACCATTTTGACAGTGCCAATACAACATAACCACAATCTTCCTTTAATTAACTTAAATGGAGTGAAGTATTTCTTCCAATCTTCTACTCCATAATATTTTTTTTTCTTTTGTATTAACTATAGGAGAGTGAAGTACTTTTGTCCATTGTCTCCTTTTTATCAATCTCACAGCCGACAAAACAAAAATTTTCAAATCTATCTAAACTAGCATTTCTGTCTTCACTTTCTTTTTGCTTCAACAGGTTTTGTACCTATACATTTATGTTTCTTTTTTCCCGCAAAATTATGAGCTAAGTACATTCATTTCTAGAATAGAGAATTAGTAACAGCAATGCTATTATTCGTGTTCAACTCGTTTGAATTTGGAAAAAGTTTAATCACAGAATAAACAAATAAAACTCGAAAACAAGATTGATTTGGAGCCAAACACACATTTGGGTGCAAGTGGATTGAATATGATATTGAGCCCCACAAAAAATTATATTGTTGCCCCACTTTGCCCCCTTATTCTCCTTGCCATTATTGCAACCAATGCAAGTAAAAATTGCGATACTTCTTTACTACTACATAAGGACGTGAATTTATCAGATAGAAAGTGGACAGAAAAAAAAGGGCAAAATACACTTAACTCCCCTATGATTTAGTGATTCTTTACAAAACCTTCCTATAATTTTCAAAAATTATATATAATTCCCTCATAATTTGGATTAAAGTGTCAAAGTAACAGAAGTTATAATTTGTAACGGAAATCGTGAAAATGTCAAAATTACCCTTGTTTAAAAATTAAAATGGTTGAAGTGACCAAAAAGAATAAATATAATATGCATGACACTTTAATCTCATATAGTTTTATATTTTACCATATAACTCCCTTATGATTTTCAAAATATATATATATAATCCCCTGTGATTAATAAATAATTTTTTAACTTTATATAGAGGTATTTTTCACATTCTAATTGACTCAATTATGAAATGCAAATTCCGTTATTTTAAAACTTTAATCCAAACTATTGGGGGGGGTTATGTATAACTTTTGAAATTGGAGGGGGATTATGTGAAAAAGCGCTAAACAACATGAGAATAAAGTGTATTTTGCCCAAAAAAAAAAAAAAGGAAAAACAAGGAGTGAGACCATTTTCTCATTTTATATTTGCACTTTAGTAAAATAGTTAATCTTTTAAATTGTAAAACTCAACCTCCTTTAATTTTCAATTTTGTTTGAATGTTATTTTAATTTTGATCTTAGTTCTTCAGAATTGGCATATTAATTTCCTACAATTTTTGTAAGGAAAAAAACATAAAACAAGGCACTTGAAGTTGGTTGTCGGCACTTATAGCTTGTATCATTTTGTTTGCTGGGTACAAGTTATTGGACTAAGACAACTCATGGATAATTAAGTTGATTTCACCGGTGGGGTTTTTTGGTGGCTTATCTCCTTCTTATCATGTTTGTTCTGACAATAGAGCCGGCCAAAGAAATAGGATGAGAAAGAGAAATGGGCACATGGAGACGAAGGCCCGGCGGCGCCTGTTTGATATATCATCGGTCCCAATTGTTTGGGAAATCTAAAAGCAAAAGAGATAACAAATGCAATTATGCCAATAGGAAGAGATCTGAATTTTTTTGGATCAATTCAAGAACTCTCTATATTAGAAAGGGCAATAATGCAATGTCACATCCGCAGGACTACTTGGTCGTTTGTCAATTATTTTGCAGTGCGAAATTATGAAATTCGCATGGAGAAATAGTTCCTGCTCGTGAGCGGATGAGACAGTGGAGTGGTGGCGGACGCCGCCCTCCAAAAATTGAAAATTTTATTTGTATCAGATTTTTTTTTTTGTAAAACATTATAATTCCATTAAAATCTGTACTAATTGCAGAAGTTACTTCATCTGAAAAATGAATACTACAGATGTGAAGAACAGATAAAAATTACACTATAAAGCTCCAAAAAATAGTTTAAAAAATGAGATAAAGTAATTGTAACCCCACGAATATCTATGCATTGCTTGTAATCGTCATATCTATTGATTAACTGTTTTCAATTCTTAATATTATGGTGAGATTTGCCAAATAAACTCAAGAAATTTCAAATCTGAAAAAAAAAGTTAGATCGAATAAAAGAAAATAAAAAAACTACCTAAACCTTTCACTAGAAATCTTTGGGAAAGAAGAAAACTTTCACTGGACAACACTAAAAGACGAAAAAATTTTCACTAGAAAACTGTAAAAGAAATTGATTTGTACAAATGGAAAAAAACTATAGATAAGCCTCCTCCCATGGAGAAAGATTAAAAAAAAAAGTGATTTCTCACCTGAGAGAATCAGATGAAGTTTTGGTTAGACAGTTTTTCTAAAGAGAAACTGATTCTCTCTTTCTTCTCTAGAGAATTTGTGGGAGGCTTTTTTTTTTTTTTTATGCCTTATGCAGTTCTTTCTTATTTATATCAGAATTAAGAGAATGGAAAGTGATAATTTAGAGAAAAAAATTGGATCATAGCCTTGATAATTGTAAGGTCCAATTAATATTCTAGATCTTGGCCATATTAGCTCGAGCTAATCTAGGCCATCCATCTCTTTTCTAAAGAAAATTTCTTTTTTTTTTGTTGTAAAAGTTAATGACCCAGATTTGGACCACATCAGCTAAACTTTGATTTGAACCATTAATTGTACGTATGCGAGGCAATCGTGCATTCTCCTAAAAGCAGCCAATTGCCTTGGAAGGTTCTAAATGACCATCTTAATCCCTCAATTAAGAAACAGTCATCCCATAAATCCTCTTCCTCCTTCCACATTAGAAGACTGCCACAGCAGTTTACTCCACCCTTCATTCACAAACCCAGTCAACAATTTTTGCCTGCATATCAATCTTGATTATCTTGCTATATCCCCTTATTCTTCCCTTCACGCTATCTTCTTCCATATTGAAGAAGCCAAAACCATGATGAAATATTGTTTTGGGACAGGAATATGTTCAAAAGGGTGATTTTAGGGCTATCAATGGGTCCGGACCCAAATCTGACCCAATATGCTCGTTTATTCGAACCTGACCAAATCCAAACTGTATGCATTCTAAATGGATCGGGTATGGAATTACATGTTCCAATTCGTTTGGATCCGGTCCAATTAATTGGACATATATAAGTAATAAATTATAATATTCATTACAAATTGTTACTAACCTACATGTTTTCTCTTTGAAAATTAAAAAAGAGGTATAATCTTTGGAATTTTTCTCATTGCGTAGTTACTATTTTATTAACAAAATTTGTGTAAAAAATAGAATACCAAAATCATCAAAATTTTGTTATACTAAATTGATTTTATGGATTGCATATATCCGAAACAAATTTGAATCCGACAGAAACTGGATCCAGAAATACATATTAAGACTCGTTAGGTAAATGGATTGGGATCCAAAATAATTATTACCTGTCGGATTTGTGTTGGGAGTTATCAATTTTACCCAGAATCAACCCGGTGAGTTCTCATTTTGTTTCTTTTTGGGGCAAAGCTCATACTAATGGAGAGGGATGCCAGTCCCAAATTTATTACTAATAGAGAAAGGAAGGGCCAGGCATTAATCTAAACTCTAATACAAGAAAAAGAAGCTAATGAAATGGAAAAGGGGGTACTACTCCCGTGCCGATCTTAATCTAATGTTTGGCAAACTAATACTATCAACAGAAATAATAGCTTTCACTGTGAAGCATGGTTTAAAGTCTCGGCCGAGTCGTCGCCGTCTCAGACCCTTCCGATACGATATCGGAATGATACCGATTCCGAGATATTCGACTTGCCGAGACGTCACCGTGAAGGGTTGAAACGGCCCGAATTACACCGAATCACTTCGAATCATTCCGAATCAACTCGAATTTTTATTATTTTTACTAATTTTTTAATTAATTTTGTTTATCATATTTTTTATAATTTTTAAAATATTAAATATTTCAAAAATTCGCGTCTCACCGAGACCGCGACTGATATGCCAAGGACCGATGTGGAACGGTCTAGGCCGCGACCGCAACCGCGACTTTGAACCATGCTGTGAAGGCAATTCCGACGTAGAAGTGTAAATCTGCTGCCGAGAGAGAGTTAAAGAAACAAAGAAAGTAAACTGCAAAACTTGCTCCACCATAAATGTGATGAACAAAACCGATAACACCTTGAAGCAAATGACGAATTTGAACTAGGGCACTACACATTGGCCAATTAGCTAAAGCATTGGTTGATAAAGGTGCACAGGTAGCTTAGCATCCGCCTGTACCTGTACATCATCAGAGCCATTTTCATAACACGATTGTAAACCAAATATAGTGCATTATTTTCTACCAACAAAAATTTGCCTTATCAAATTCCTTCATAAAATACAAAGACAATCCTATCAATATTATGATGCTAAATGAGAAATTTGAGTTCGAGTCCTCCCATCTAAATTATTTTTAAAAAAGCAAACAAAAAAAAAAAAACCATGATGGTCTTGTAGAAGACTCTCTCGATATGAAGTTAACCTTTTAGGTACTGGTAATGGTATTGAGTTTATAATGCTTTTCCATGGTGGAAACCATGAGACAGCCATTACCGATGTCGTCATAAAAGTCTCTAGCCTAAAAAACTTTGCGGTCTAAGTATTCTAATCACTTATTATATAAAATCTTATTACCAGGGAACCTGCTCCTAACACAGCAAGACAATTATCAACCTTAAAAATAATCTTAGAAGCGTGCGAAGAGATTCTTTGAAAATGTGTTTCGTTCTTTCCACACCATGAAAACCACAAAGCTAATATAGGTACAATACATCTTAATGTGATCAAGAGGTGCTTTATCTAGAGACAAATTAACAACAAGACATCAGCAAAGAAGAGATAAATGTATGAGGCCAGAAGGGAATTCTGAAAACTGGGAAGTAATGCCCGGCAAACTTGAACTGGAATCGAGCCTTCTGTTAAAGTAATGCAGCAAAGATTCAATCGATAGCTACTAGCCAAATTATCTGAACAACAAGAAGAGCATTATTTGGAAACCAAAATAATACCACGGACCTGAATATCCTCATCTCAACGGCTAGAGGGAATTCCATGTGATCTTCAAAACAATGGAAGAATTCTTCTTCTTCCTCACCTCCCCCCTCCCAAGCCGAAGCTAGAGTAAAACAACCAAAAGTAAACAGCTGCCACACCAACATATCTTCTTGATCTGATCAAACCCTAACTTCAAAATTGCAGCCACTATACGAAGAGGAAGCCGGTCATTCAGCCGAGCAACATTCCAATCGAAATTCATAAGAAAACCTCAGCTACTAGACAATATGGTGGATAATCCATATCACAAACAACAGCAGAGGGTTCATCCAAGACCCATCTATCAAACCAAAAATCTATCATTCTCTACTCCACGCACCAATCGATATTCACTTCAGCAACTTCTTTAATGTAAAACAAATGTTTTCAAACAACTTAACCCACGCAAGATTGAACTTGCGTTGGATGAAGAGCATGAAGATATTTCCGCTACGTAAACTTTGCCTAAACTGTTTTTTTTTTTCTAAAATTCTATCGTAGCTTAATACTGAAAGCATGGATCTAATCCCTTGACCTCCTCTACTAGAAAACGTAAGTTTTCCCAAGAAGACCAGTGAATATGCCTCGAATTATCTTTAACATCTGACAGAAAGCTATTATACGTACATTCAATAGTTCTAACCACCACTTTCGGAGGAGATAGCACTTGCAACAATTACATAAGAATTTAAGAAGGGACATGTTTCAGTATAATTATTTTCCCACCAGCCGATAAGAATTTAGAATGCCAACCAGAATTCTCCCTCTGATTTTCGATACAATGCTTCAAACATTACTCTCTTTGATCTACTCTCATATAAAGAAACTACCAAATAGGAAAAGGGGAGACATTGAAGTTGAAATCCCAAATAGAAGATACCATACACATCTAGCAGTCAAGATCTTATCGGAACAAATAAATAAGCTATTTGCAACCTTGATCCACTGATCAGATTAGTAGTGAGAAAGAAAGTACTTTATCGCCTTCAAGCACCTCTTCAAGCAATGTGTAAAAATGATTGTATCATCTGCAAAAGCAAGATGCAAAACTTGACTTCCTGATAATGCAAAAAACATCCTCCTCCCATTTTCAAATAAATCAATCAATCCATGACCAAGATATTCAGCAGCTATCACAAATAAAGTTGGTGATAATGGATCTCCTTGACGACGAACACCACGAAAGGACTTTAAGAATCCCACAGCTCCACTATTTAAACTAATTGAAAACCAATTGTTGGAGACAATGCGAAACACAAGATCATTCTAGTATTCGCTAAACCAGAAATCTCAATATTTGCATAATGAAAGACCAATTCGCCTAATCATATGCTTTCTCTTAACACGTTCAGTTCCTGGAGTTTCTTATCAATCTCAGCCACAAGCTCTTGAGCTAACAAGCTAACAACATGAAATCATTAATTCGTCTTCCCAGAATAAATCCCGTCTGCAATGGGGACAGAAAGATAATTTCTGGGAGAATTGTTGGGTTTGTGAGTCCAACCCATTTGTTGGGCCAAGTCACAATTAGAGCCCAAAGCCCATGTTCATTTGGTTTCCGAGTCAATTTTTGACTTGAGATTATAGCAAGTGACTAGTCAATCAACTAAAACTTGAAGTCGCACAAAAGGGAATAAATATCAACCTGTGAGATTAATTGCAATGTTATTAAACTCGATAGCGACTTGGCTAAACTATTGAATCAAGGGTCAACTAGTCGGATCGGTTGGACCATTTTTAAAAAACCCGCTCATGTCAACATGATGTCATAGTTATTTTATATATTTTTTTTATAAATTACAGAAATATTTGAAATTAAATTCTTAGTTATATTCGACCAATCATAGAAAATGTTCCAAAAATATTAGACTTGCAATCAAATATACACCTAACAATTATATATAAAAATGTAA
Organism: Coffea humblotiana; assembly: GCA_023065735.1. Lineage (NCBI taxonomy): Eukaryota > Viridiplantae > Streptophyta > Magnoliopsida > Gentianales > Rubiaceae > Coffea > Coffea humblotiana. Next base: position 23,168,914 of record CM041210.1, read on the forward strand.
ATTCATGGCAAAATATGTCCATTCTCCAAAACTACTTGAAAAACTAAATTAAAACAAATTAATGCAAGTTGGAATCACTGATGCTAAAATGATAAGATCATATGGATGAAAACATTTTGATTTAGAGATCATTTAGGAAAGCGAATGATTTTTGTATTTATACTAAGTGGATGGCGTTTTCTTATTCCTATTAATAAATAAGACTCAAATTATGTTTGGGAAAAAGAAGCAAGAAAAGTTTTGAAAATTGGGTCAACCAATTGAACCGGGTCATTGGTTTCGTCAATTTTTTGACGGTTTTGACCAAAGCGATTTTGTACTACAAACTAGCTCTGAAAAATGGTCGATTCATAGTCGGACCGGTCGAATCGATTGGTCTGGTCCGAGTCTAACAACACATTTAATTATTCCAGCCGTCAATCTTGTAAGTTTTGAGAAGAGAGAGAGTAAATTGGGGAGAAAGAAGCTAGAGAAAGAGAGAAGCACTGCAACTTCAAGACCTTGATCGGATGGTAATTTGAAACCTAACTGAAATCAATTTTTAGGCAGGTGATCCTCTCGTCAAGCTCTATCCATCTATCTACTCCGATTTTGGATTTCCTCTTCACTTGGTAACATCCTTTCAAACCCATTTCTATGGCAACTGCAGTTTTTGAGAGATGAATTTGTAACAATTTCAATTGGTTGACATTGATGATGTTGTTGTCATCTAGATACTCCACTTGTGTATGCCCATTATTATGATAGTGGAGATTTTGATTGGACTAGGTCCCATGGTTTTTCTCAATTTGGGTTTTCCATATTAAAAATCTTGGTGTTCTATGCCTTTTACTTTGCATTTTATTATTACTGTTGAAATCGTTGCTTGGTGATTTGGTTTATTTCTATTTTAATTGGTACTTGGAGAAAGGGTAATTTGTCTTGAGTTAACTCTGATATTATGTGCCTGAACTGGTATCCCTTTCCCAACAAGAATTGCATTTAATCTATTGCCTAACATCTTAGAGATGGAATTTGCCTAGTTTTTTTAAGAGAGAAATGCAGTTTTAGCCATTGTATTTATCAAAAGGGTAAAAAACAAAAAAACCCCTTGTGGTAAACCTAATATATAGAAAAGCCCATCGTGATTTCAAAACGTACAAAACGACACCTCATGCTTTGAACTAAATTGTAAAGGTGACGAAATCCGTTAAAATTAACAAAAATGGCTTATTGGAACCTTAAAAAAAATTTTATACCTAATTTTTAACAAATATACTTGTTCTATCACTTAACCCCCAGTTCTCTCTCTCTAGAGAATGAAAGGAATGATTTTGTTGAACTGTCTTTTGCTTAGTTATATTAGGGCATTTTTGTCATTTCATCCATCCCCTTTAAGTTTAACGGATTCCGTCACCTTTACAATTTAGTTCAAAGCATGAGTTGTCGTTTTGTACATTTTGAAACCATGAACGACTTTTCTGTATATTAGATTTACCACAAGGGTTTTTTCTGTTTTTCACTCTTATAAAAACTGGCGAAGGTAACTACCACCAATGTGAAGTAATATGAGACCTTAAAAAACATTGTTGTTTGGATGACAAAGTTTTATCCACCACGTGTAACAACCTGTCCTTAATGTCCGGAGCAGGAACATTTCTTTGACTAAATAGATTTATAAAATACTCCACCGCCATCTGCGTTACTTTTTCATAGTCCGTAATATTGGTCACATTTTCATCCTTCATCATGGTTGGGAGGTTAAGCAGGGAAGAAAGCAATGTCAATTAAGTTATACTATAGCTTCCAAATCACATGTTTGAGATTTTGTTATTGTCCTTTTCCAAGATCAGATTCATATTGGCGTTGATATTAATTTATTTTTCATGCTCACTGATGCGTAGAACCAAAGATAAAATTAATTTAAAAAGCAAAAGAAACAAACCCAAACTTAATCCATAGTATAATACGGTCACAGAGATGATGTCATATATTACACATCTTGGTTTACAAATCCACTCAAACTAAAACTTAATTACAAGACATCAGAATTTTACTCCCACTATCTTGGTTGAAAAAGCACTCACAAACCAAATAGATACATATGAACACTTGATCAAGTAGAGAATAACAGCTACTACAAATCCATGTATAGCAGCGCTTGATAGTCTGATTAGTTATCTTCTTGTGAAATGAAAATGAGATCATTTTGAGATATCCAATGGCATGCTTCACTTTGGCCAGGAGAGCTTTTCAATACCTTAAAGGCCACGTGATTAGGGGACCAGTCTGAAGTATCCATATGACATATCACCGTGACTGTATTAATTGGAATTTTAGTCTTAGGTTCAAGAACATCCACTGCATAAACTTCAGTTTTGGACAGCAAATGGCAGAAATATGTTGAAAAAGGAAGAAATAATTCATGACATGACACAGTTTTCCCAAATTTAAGCTTTTTCATCTGTCCAACTATCAAATCTTTTCCAGAACCCTTTGTGTTTTTTTGAAGTCAATGCGACCAAATGGTTGTTACCTGTTGCAGTCTTTGCAAATTCAACCATATCTTCAAGGGATTTTACACAGCTCTGAATCTCATCCTTAAGAGCAGGAGTGTTGCAATAAACAATGGTAGATTGAATTGCATCTTTTGTTTGTGGGTTTTTCAAGGATTGAGGAAAAAGTTTTGTAGGTCATTTTCTGCAATAGAGATCTTTGATGCAATTTGAGAAGGAAGAAATGAATGTTGAGGTAATTGGTTTTCCAAGTCTGGGAGATGTACCATGCTTCCTTGTTTGAGAAGCGAGATTCTGAGGAAAGAAGAGGGATCAACATGCTGCACATGAGATGGGCTAATTCTGCCATAGGCATAAAAAATATTGTGCACCAAATTATTAACGAGTGATTTGGGCGAACAAGCTAGGTTTGCAAGAGAACAATGATTTGCATTGAATGGAAGATTTTTCTTGGACACTAATGAAGTGAAATGTTCAGCTTGCTCCTTATTCAATGGAGATAGTTTGGACAGAAGATTTCCAGGCATGGTACCTTGGACATTTTCTGACCAATATTTGAGCTGATTCAACGCAGTAAATGAAGAAGATGGAGTGTGTGCACCATAAAGAGATGTAGGAAACGTGAGGGCAATGACAAAGAGAACGATGGCAAACCCTGAAGAGGCCATTGGTTTCAAACGAGACTACTATAGTATTGGTACTAATTTGCTTCAGTGGATGAAGTGATGATGAGGACTTAGCTAGTGGAGCTGCTTATTTATACTAGTAGTCAAGCCTCATGTTTGCAAATGCTGTAGTTTCCAAATGTATGTAATGTTCACGAATTAATCCAGAAAAATGAAAGTAAATAATTGAAAAAAAAAAGAAAAAGATTCATCCGGATTGACATTTTGCAACTTTTACACTTTGGCATCAGAATGGATTAAACATAATAAATACCATAGCATTTGGCGTGTTTGGTGATATGGTCTAGAACATTATTTTTATTCCACTTTACTCTCTCAACTGGCGGCCGTAACACCTAAGATATTTGTTAGCTAAAAGACATTTGTAGTCTGAGACTGTGATTTGCAATATACCCCGTTTGGCAAGTGAGTTTTTTGAGTGTTTATCTAAAAAGTGTGTAAATTTTTGAATATTTTGAAATGTATAATTTAAAAATTTTTAAAAGTTTTTTGAGATTACTATAGCTAAAGTTTTTAAAAAATTTGTAACAGACAAACTTGGCAAAAAACTCAAGTGCCAAACATTTAGTGCGTCTTGCAGTATAATCGCTAACATAATTGTTGCAGTAGGCTAATCTATAAAATGGTGGTAAATGCTAAGCGTTCAAAATGACAGAGATTTTTTAGTCAAAGACATTAACATCCTTGCATTAGACGAAGGTAACTTGAGTGCGATTTGAACTTTTTTCTTTTCCTTTTTGTTTTTCCAAAAGCCCATGAAATTAGTGTCAGAAATGCATGAGGGATGGTGCATGCTGTTCAAGCCAAAATGTCATTAGTGAATTCCCGTAATAACCATCCCTTCCTGCCCATTTTCTTCTACCATGAGTTTGCTGAGGGAGTGGACCTGAACTCTTTAACAGCTGAGTTCAAACTGGCCCTCCCTCTTCTCTCTTAATCATTCAGTGCCATTTGTTGTTGTCACAGTAAGATGTATCGGTACGACTTACTAGCGGGACTATCTTGAGCTCCAGAATATAGCAATATCTGACAAATGAAAAGCATCACACGGTATTTTCTCAAGTACATGTTGAATAGAGAGAGAGAGAAAGAGAGAAGGTAAAGTAAATCCCCTTGCAACAAATTGTCGGTCTCTGGGGCTGCTACAAGTGGAATTCCTTGGCAAGGTAGCAAGTGCATGCATGGACTATAAAATGAATGCACGTAGAAGTATAAAAAAAAAGGTGATCTTTCTGGTTTCTGCTAGATTTTGCAATCCACATCACACAGTCCCAACTCTTCGTGCATCTTTATTGGCAGCACCCCAGCACTAATGAATGGGCTTTGTGTGGATGCGTTGAGACCTTTTAGAGGAAAAAAGTTAAAGGGAGAGATGGAGATCGGTGTATATCTTTAAAGCTACTTAGCTAACATCATCATATGAAAATGAAAATGAAAAAGCCACATGCTATCAAAGGCTTTTGTAATGGAAAGAAACATACATCATATGATTGGCAAAACATACTTCGTGATATCAACAACCAAGAAATTTCCTTTCAAGATTTTCAAATGTCCACGATTTGCGTATGATAACACTATTCTACTGCATTTGTATCTCACCTAATTTAGTTTAAAGAGGAACATCTTGAGCAAGAGAGAGAAATAGCTAGGTGCATAATTTAACTCAAATCTCTAGAAAAATTATATGAAACACGGTTTTGAGTATTCATTTTCTAGACCAAATCTTGATTGTTAGGTTGAATTGCTTTTATGCTGCAGTGTGCCGAGATGTCATAAAAAATTATTTATCCTAGCTATTAACCTGATATAAGCATCTCCTCATCCTATATCATGAATGAATCATGGATACAAAAAGAAAAAGGATTTAAGATTAGAATTAGTTTTGAGCAAATAAATTTAGCCACAATGGACATGGTATAGGAAGAATTAAACAAAAACCATCTTCAATAAGAATTAATTATGCTACAAAATCTACATTAACATGGCAAATTGGGTAACAGAATTAAGTATCTTGAAATTTTGCACATTCACGAAGCATCTACGCGACAACTATTCTTTTTTATGTATAACAAACTAAAATTTATTTCAGATCAGAAAAAGCATAAAATACTTTTTCTTTCTCTTTAAGAAAAAATAGTGAATTGGGCGACTACGATGTGAATGGATAAGATAGTAATCCCAGCAACATTGTTTCTTTAAACTTTTTGTCGTTCTACTCTCAACTTCTTTGTTCCCACTAATATCCATTCTTTTCTTTTCCTTTCCTTTCCTTCAGTTGAAATGGTAACTAATTTCTTTTTAATGGTGCATAAATTACTTTAAAAGAAAACTGCAGTGAGATACCAAAAGTTCCCAATTATATGCTTTACTTTTAAACTTGCCAAAATATCTGTGGATGATTGGTTAGCCACTCAATTGGACATCTTCTTATCCTCAACTTCGTTTGCGTATTCTTTTTTCCTTTCTCCCCACAAACTTATATTTCTACCCGCTTTGTCCCCCTATTCTCTTACAATATTGCTAAACAAAGATTGCGAGATATAAATTAGGAGCATCAGATTTATCTTCTATTCACGCTTCAACTGCGTATCATAGTTATTTATGTTTCTTTCTTTTACTTACAACACTCAACTCCTTTAATTTCAATTTTGTTCGAAGTTTCTTTTAATTTTATTCTTTGTTCTTTACGTATGGCACATTTTTCACTAATTTTTCTTTTTTTTATTTTATTTTAAAAAAATTGGCATGTCAAGTTGGCAATTGGCACTTAGCATATAAGTGGCTCTGAAGGTGGGTATATCATTTGTTTCTTTTGTTTTCTGGGTAAAAGTTTTTGGACTAGGACCACTCATAAATAATTTGTTTTCTCCGGTGGGGTTTTTGATGGCCTATACCCCTTCTTATCATGGTTGCTCTTACAATACAGGCAGCCAATGAAAGTGAATGAGATAGAAAACGAAGGCGAGGCTGCTCCTGTTTGATCAGCTGAACCATTGGTTTGGGAATCTGAAAGCAAAGGAGACAACTAGAATTTTGTTGATTGACAAGTAAGAGACATTGGTGGGATTGGGGAGGGTTGGATTGGATAATAAAGTGGAAGGGATACATTTGTTCATTAACAAGTAAGCAATATTGGTGGAATTTGGGGAGAAAGAGAGTGGAGAATTGGATTGAATGATAAGTGGGAGGTATGATAAGTAAAAAATTTTGAATTCAAAACCTCCCATTCATTGAAAAATAAAACATTGTTGGGATCGATATATACCGAGTATAATTGACTAAAATTACAACTAGATATCCCATAAATAGGATAAACTCACATTTAATGAGACTTGAACTAAGTGCCCCTGATTGCTAGGTGCTCAAGCTTAATACCAAACCAAAGCCTCGTCCGTGCAAATCGTATAGGATAAACATTAGTAAATATTCATGGGACCAATTGGTCAATAATTTTACAGGGATTATTAAATCCACACGGGGAAATAGTTCCTACTCATAAGTCATAACTCATGAGTCGATGAGATTTGGGACTGGTGGTGGCCGCCACCCTCGAAAAAATCCCTAGTAATAATAAGAAGAATGCAAAACGATATTCTTCTAGATCAATTTGGACAAAAATGGATCAAAGGCCTTTAGCAATTATGGAGCCCAATTGACTGTCACGAGTTGATCTGAACCATTCAAAATTTAATTTTTCTTAAAAAAATTATTTTTAAAGTTGATAGCCCATCTTTGGTCAACATAAGTTCGGCTCAATCTGAATTGTTATTTATGCTTTGTAATTGTCATTGCCAATTGCAGAGACATTGGATCTATTTGGATTGAACGAAGGATTTGATGTGAATCGATTTGAAATTCACTCCAATTCAAAATATATTGTTTGGATAGCATTTATCTTGGAATGGAGATAGTTTGTAATTAACAAAAGCAATGGAGTAAAACATATAATCATTAAATGTTTCACGGGCAAAAATCAATTTTTTTGTTGGTACAATCTAGAAAGTTGAATTGATATTGTAGGAGAGGGAAGACAGCGAAGCAGAGATGTCAGAGGAGGAATTTCAAATGACTTCTATTTCAACTGAATTTGAATCCCAAATAATTTATATACTGATAATGTACACACTTTTGCCATTGGATGTATAGCATATAATCCAAATTTAAATTTGAAACCCAAATTTTACATATATGTCGTGCATCCAACCATGATAATATATATACTGTAAGTGTATATAAGATTTTCTCTTCATTTTGACACAAAAACTAGAAATTTGCTCGTGCCTTAGCACTATCTTTCTTTATTTATTGTGAATTTACACAAATATGAATAATTTAAATTCAAAAATTAACAATAATCTTACATATTCATTCGTATCAATTTTAAAAAATTAATGTATTCTAAATGTTCAATTATTTACTAATTTTTAAAATTTGTTTATATATGTTCAATATAATATGATAGTATACATCAAATAATGTACCACATTTCAAAAACTTTTTTAATAAATATTCTTTGAGATAATTTAGATTTTTATAATGACCATAAACCTAGAACTATATATTCATATTTAATTAAGTAGAAAAGATCCAACAATCCATTTTTCTTCATCAATAAATATTCAATTTCCAACAATATTGAAATCTGTCGGTGTAACAGTTAATTCTCTTTTTTACACTAAGTTAATTCAAAAGTAAGAGAGGAAATGATGAACAATGTGAATACTAATCAACGATATGGTGGTAAAATGAAATAATTTATAGGATTTATAAGATTTCAATAATTGTGATTTGAAAAAAAAAATTTACTATAGTTTTATGTGATAATTTGGCAGCAACCAAATACATTAAGATAAGATTAATTACTTTTTAAAGTTATTTTTAAATATATAATATAATCCACAAGCATTTCAAATCAAAACCATCCTTTCGTTATCCAAACAAGAAGTTGACTATTGTCGCCAGGAAAAGCCGGGCTGGCATGGCAGGTTTTAGAATACGATTTTAACCCTAAATTATGAAACAACCGTCCGACATTGCTTTCTCATCCTCGTCTCTTGTTCATTCTCACCACCACAGCATCAACTTTACTCCTCGCTTCATTTTACAAAGCCAATCCACAACTTTGCCACAAATCAAGCTCTGTTGTCCTGCTCTATCCCCCTTTTCTTCCTTTTCGCAATCTCCCTTTTTACTCAAGCCAAAGAAGCAGTACGGTACCCATGAAATTTTCTTTTAGGACAAGGACAAGATAGGAGTGCAAAACTATCTATACCTAAGGTGGAGTTTTGCAATTAACCCATCAAACCATGGCAAACATATTTTATGGGAGACTTTAAAATATAAAACACACGAATAAGAAAAGCAACCTTGCCCCATTACCACCCTTACCCAGGGCGGAGTTTTTGTGATTAACCCAAGTTTGATACTCAAAACTTTTATAGTATTTCATTTTGACCTATGGACAATTTGGACAACTCTAAATGATTTAATGAATTTTTACTAAGGTTAAAAGTAAGTTCACTAACGTTTGGGATGCTTTGTACTGTAGTTCCTAACGTTTATTTTGTCACTTTAATCCTTTCGCTAGTCAACCTCAGTTTTTGACTGTTAAATAGTAATGAATTTTCCCGAAATTTTCCTGAAATATATTGGTTCAAAATTTTTGGACAAAAATACCCATTATCTACAAATTTATTAAAAAGACCTCCACAACCCTTTTATCTAAACAATGACCTCGTACCCTTTTTTTTAAAACTTAAAAAATAAAAAATCGCAACTCTTTCGACAGTGCCAATACAGCATAACCACATTCTTCTTTTGAAGTAAAGTATCCGTTCCACTCTTCTGCTCGATTTTTTTTTCTTTTAAGAATAATTAATCTTTCTTACACTGTTAATGTACATGTCATCGATGAGTTTCAATAATGGCCACATTAATCTAATTTGAATATGAATACCAAATTTTATATATGTGATATGCATCTAGATTCGCTAATGTATACACTGTCAGTGCATAAGAGATTTACCATTTTTTTTAACTTTAGGAAAATGAAGTACTTTTTTTCATTTTCTCCATTCTTTTCAATCTCACAGCCAACACAACAAATTGTTTCAAATCTATCTAAATTAATGCATTTCGGTCTTTCACTTTTCTCTTTGCTTCAACAAGTTTTTCACCTACAGATTTATGTTATTTTTTCTGGAAAAACTGAGCTAAGTATATTCATGTCTAGTAAATTAAAAAAATGAAGAATTAGCAATAGCAATTCTATTGCTTATGTTCAACTCATTTGAATATGAAAAACAAAAAAAAAATAATTGATCATCGAAAAACAAATGAAATTCAAAAACAAGATTGAATTTGTTTGCCAATCGAGCCAAACACAAATTTGTGTGCAAGCAGATCAAATATGTTAGTAAACCCTACAAAATTACGTTGTTGTCCAATTTGCCCCTTATTCTCCTCACCAATATTGCCAGCCAATGCAAGTAAAAATTGCGATACATCTTTACTACAACAAAAAGGGCGTAAATTTATCAGACAGAGAGAGGAGAGAAAAAAAAAGCAAGGAGTGAGGCCATTTCTCATTTTATATATTTTCATTTTCATCCCACTTACACTAAAAAAAAAAAAATCATTTTGCTTCTTTTCATTGTGAAACTCAACCTCTTTTGATTTCAATTTTGCTTGAGCTCTTTTTGCCCTTTCTGCTTCAAAATTGGCACAGTTCCTGCTATTTTTTAATGAAAAAGAAAACATTGGCACGTGAAGTTGGCAATTGGCACTAATTGCCTTATATTCAAGTGGCTCTACGGATAGAGCATCATCTGTTTCAATTGTATTCTGTGGAGAAGTTATTGGACTAAGACACCTCACAAATAGTTGTTTCTTCCTGTGGGGTTCTGGAACTAAGACCCCTTATACATTTTGCTAGAAAAACTACAGAACTATCAATAATTTTTAGTCTCTATCTTAATCAAATGTCAAATTAGTGATATTTTTCGGTAACTGTGAATGTGATCCAACTTTTTAGCTTATCTTTTTTTTCTTTGGTATCAAAAACAACAATAGTTCACAAAAAAACTGGCCTAGAACCACTACCAACTTATGGTAGTTCTAACACTGCAAAAATCCACGAACTCTAAAAGATCCTAGCAACACTTTCTTCTCTTTCTTAAGATAAATTTAAATCTCTAGTAAAGTCCCATCAAAACTATTGTATCATATAAACAATTTTTTGTTGTAGTTGCTATCAAACAAAAACGTAAGTTTTTGAGGAGTTTTGATTTCCGTTTCGTATAATTGTGCTAAATTATGTTGCAAATCGTTAAGAAAAGTAAATTAAACTTTACTCAATGAGCACACTTTAGGGTATTCATTTAAATTTTTGACCAAGCCAATTTTATGTTAAGATTTGGTTACTCTAGGTGTAATATCAGGGGAGGTACGTAAAATTTTTTAAACCTCAAGAAAGCTCAAAGAAATTGTCAAAACTGCAGGGGAGGTTTCTGCAATTATCCCTTTAATTATTGTTCATTCTCGATGATGCGTAGAACCGAAATAAGAAACAAAAGAAGCTAAATAAACGAATCCAAACTTAATCCTGGTTCAATAGTAGTATAATAATCACAGAGTATTTCATAAATTACACATCTTGGTTGACAAAGCCACTCACACTCAAAACTTAACTATAAGTCACACTTTTATTACCACCATCTTAATTGGCAAAGCGCTTGCAAAACTAAATACAAATTTATCAACACTCTAATTAAGTACAGAATAACGACTACTGCATATCCGTGCATAACAGCTTGATAGTCTGGCTAGTCCTCCTCTGCAGAAACGAAAAGGAGATCATTCTGAAACACCCAATGGCATGCTACAACTTTCCCAGGAGAGGATTTCAGCAACTTAAAGGCCACATGATTAGGGGACCAGTTTGAAGTATCCATGTGACATATCACCATGACTGTGTTGATTGGAAGTTTTGTCTTAGGTTCAAGAACATCTACTGCGTAGGCTTCAGTTTTGGACAGCAAATGGCAGAAATACGTCGCAAAAGGAAGAAAAAATTCATGACATGAGACAATTTTTTTGAATTTAAGCTTTTCCACATGTCCAACTATAAATTCTTTTCCAGAGCCCTGTGTATTTTTTGTAGTCAATGGGACCACATGGTTGGTACCTATCGCAGTCTTTGCAAATTCAACCATATCTTCAAGGGATTTTAAACAGCTCTGAATCTCTTCCTTAAGAGGAGGAGTATTGCAATAAATAAGAGTGGATTGAATGGCATCTTTTGTTCGTGGGTTTTTAAAGGATTGAGGAAATAACTTTTGTAGGTCATTTTCCACAATAGAGAACTTTGATGCAATTTGAGAAGGAAGAAATGAATGTTGAGGTAATTGGTTTTCCAAGTTTGAGAGATGCATCATGCTTCCTTGTTTGAGAAGTGAGATTTCGAAGAAAGAAGAAGGATCAACATGTTGAACAAGCGATGGGCTAATTCTGCCATAGCCGTAAGCACCAAAAGCTCGCATATTTACAACGAGTGATCTGGGCGAACAAGCTAGGTTTGCAACAGAACAATGATTTGCATCTAAAGGAAGATTTTTCTTGGACACTAATGAAGTCAAATGTTCAGCTTGTTCCTTATTCAATGGAGATAATTTGGACAGAAGATTTCCAGGCATGGTGCCTTGGACATTTTCAGACCAATATTTGAGCTGATTCAATGCAGTGAAAGAAGAAGGTGGAGTGTGTGCACCAAAAAGGGACGTAGGAAACGTGAGGGCGATGACAAAGAGAACGATAGCAAACCCTGAAGAGGCCATTGGTTTCACCGAAACTAGTATTGTACTAATTTGCTTCAGTGGATGAAGTGGTGAGGACTTTGATAGTGGAGCTTCAAATTTATACTAGTTCCGAGTCTGGACACTCGCCTCAGCGGTCCATTTCAGGGTAAAATGGTCATTGTAAATTTTTCTACACCATACTTTGCTTTGTTTATATTTTTATCTAAATTTATTTACAGAAGACTCCAACTTATTTGCACCCTAGGCTAAATTGGTCGAAAATGGAACTTGTGAACCCCCATCCCCCTCTAGCCTCGAGTTTGCTCACACTATAGTCTCTGAATGTACATAATGTCAGGGACAGAGATAGAGTGGGGTAGTGGGGGCAATTGCCCCATGATCCTACCAAAACTCCATATTTATATATATAATTTTTTTCCCAATAAGCCCCAGAAAATTGATAAAAAAAATGCATGCTCCTTGACGAGATTCTACCATATACCAAATTTTAAAAACTTTGTCTACAGGTATATTGATCTTTTATTGAATATAGATATTATTAGGTTTCGATCCTACAAAGAAGATCGTCAATTACCAGTGATTTTTGAACTCCTTTATTATTTAGACTACCACAAATACAAGAAATTAAATCTACACTACATGTATGAAATAAAAGTAGTAAAAATAGTAATAGAAAACTCCTAGGGTAATGAAATTCCTTACTCTAGGTATGAAATTTTAGAAAAACATAATGAAAATAAAATCCAAACTTGTATATTAACTAAATTTAAAAATCAATTACAAAAGAAAAAGAGTTGGGAAGATAGAATAACTCATGTCACATGAGCTCCCTCTTTGCCTTCTTCAACTTCATTTTCATTAAGTTAATACACAAGAAAGGATAAACTAACTAATCTAAACTATCATGTACTACCTAAACTAAGAAATATAAGAACTGCATCTTAAAGTGAAGAATTGTATTCAACCTCCCCTTCCTCCAAGCTTAGCTTTAAATGAGAAGATACCAGCTCCTATTTATAGAGAAATCTTCAAACCTTCTTCTTGTATCTTCACTATGACCATAACTCTAATAAGTCAATATTTGTGGCTTCCATGGAATCAAGAAGATTTGAAGTGACATAAAATGGTTCTAGATGATGTTTGAGCTTTGCTTCTAACCACCAAAATGTCTTATCAATGCTCTAAACTAAAGCAAGAAAGAATGACTTCAAAAAGAATAAACTTGCACAAGTTGTACAATTTGCTCAAAATTTCGGTTGCATAACCAGCCTTGGAACCCGCTCAAGTCTCCATGGTTTACGAGGCCGGTTCCTCTTGTGAATTTAGCGACAAACTTCCTATCCTATAACTGGTTTAGTAACTGGTCCTATCTCCAAACCAACTACTCCTAAAGTGGTTGGCCACCAAAAAAGTCTTAAACCTCTACTTGGGTGTAGATCCCTTGACCTACATTCTAAAAATCTAAGATTCCTCGGTATGTTCTGCTAGCGGGTGCATAGGCACTTGTCTGAATCGGTGGTGGTTCAGTTCCCGTCGGGTTCTCCTTTGACCCCTTTAGATCCCCTCTTCCCCTAGTATAGAGTAAGAGTAGATGTAGAATAGAATATATCGTATTTGACAAAAAAAAAATACCGATCCTACCTCCAATTACATTACCCTATTTCACAACTACTTTCTCGCTTCTTCACTTGACTTAGCGACTAAGTTCTTTCAAACCCTTTTGTTCTTTTCCCTATAAAAACAACCAAATTAAAAAAGTAAAAAGGGACAATGGTTTTATCCTTAATCAACAATAGTCAAACATCAACTTTTAATAATATACAAACACTTCCCTTCTTGATTTCAAGTAAAGAGTTTAAGAATCCTTAAAATAACCACAAAATATAATACAAATTAGGCACTTATCAACTCCCCCACACTTGAACCTTTACTTGTCCTCGAACAAATCAAAACAATCATCACAAACAAAGGTTCAAACAATTTGAAAATAAACACATTTACTCATTCAAATTCACTCTTTTAATAAGAAGAAACACCTAAATAAAATTGTCATTATTCACTCTTTTAATAAGAAGAAACACCTAATAAAATTGTCATTATTATCACAAGTACTTATAATAAAACTTGTCATTATTATTGTGCGTTAAAGATAACACAATCGACTCAATTCTTTATCTCCAACTTGACTAAGCATGCGACCTGACCCGTGTAACATACGCGTAATACAACTTTCGTAAAGTCATTCTCCATGTTCTCACTATCATAATAGTAAATAGTACTAGTAGAAGGGTTTCTAACTATATATATACACTCACAACTCCTTGGGAAAATTGTCTTTTGATGTGGCAACTGACATTTTTAGATGAAAATTATCGATTACTCAACAATTACCTAACTCAAATACTTTTTGACGCAACCAACAACCCCTTGGGTTGTTCGCCACCACAAAAGACTTAGGTATTTGTGGGATAGGAGGTCAAGGGTTCAAACTTTACCTCCCATCACTTTGCCACTCTATGTGTCTTTTCCAAATTCATATGGGTGCGTGGTGCACTCATGTATGTGGTGCACTTATTTGAACCGATGGTGGTTCGGCCCTTGTCGATTTCGACCAATTGGTCTAGTTGGGCTTCCCCTCCCCTCCCCCCCTCCCAAAATAGACTAAGGAGCAGTAAGAGTAGAGCAGATATTAAGAGTAGAGTAGATGTTATCGATTGACAAAAAAAAGTACTTTTTGATGCGAAGGTCAACATTTCTAGGCGAAGACCCCTCGGTTACTCAGTACAAGAGTTATGGAAGCTAGAAAGTCACATTTATTCACTCTCTTTTTTTGAATTTGTTTTCTTCTTCTTTTTTTTTTTTCCTTTGTTTCGTTTTTCATTCTTTTCTCATTTTTTTTCATTTTTTCAACAAAGCGAGAATAAAATCCTCTCTTACCAGAAAACTAACAAAGAACCAAGGAAAATAACTAAAGGATAAATTGCTCACATATAAGCTATATTTATTTGACAACTCACATTTCCAAATGAAGATGAAGAAAAATTATCAAACATGCACTTTTAGGCACAATCTCCTCCACTTAACAAGATATACGATCCTAACTTAACACAATCATACACATATCAAAGGCATTTCCCATCATTAAAATCATGATTTTTTTCAAAGTAAAAGTGCAATTCACCAAAATTGAGGAGTTAATCCAAGTAGTTGACTTCGTAACAATCAAATTTCACATATTTGGACATAATTTTGAAAAATTTTGGAGAATTTTGAAAAACTTTTGACAGAATTTTCCCTTATAAAAGGACCAAACTCCCTGTCAGCAACCCAAAATTTGTACAATATCTTATCAGCACAAGTCCAAATATACAAATTTTCACATCGCAACCCATTTTCATGTCAATATAAACACAAAAATCACATTTAAAGTATCCCAACATATCAATTCCCCTCCTCCACACTTAAATATCACATTGTCCTCAATGCAAGAGAAAAGAAAAGAAAGTTAGGGAAAAAACTCCCCTTTGTGATAGCGGGCGAAGCAACTCTGTGGAAACTGATCCTCTATCCTCGTCAAAGTCAACGGTATTGCTGTTCACATCAAAATGAAGACGAACACACTTAAAACTTCAGTACATACAAAACCGATAGTACATGAAGCTGGCAAACAATAAAGTGGTGGAGAAAGATAAGAGAGATTAGTGGTGGCGGTGGTGGTGGTGGCTCTTCTTGCTCTTGTTCTTGTTGTTGTTGTTGCATTTCCTTTTCACTTGATGATTCTTCAACCACAAGTCATTTAGACGCTCAATAGGAAGAACTTCACCCTTTCTCTTGCCATTCACTTGCTTGCATCGCACCATCACCTACAAAGTGGTAAGAAATACGGGTAAAAGGAATTCTTTATATTGTTTCCCAAATGAACAAGAACAAAAGAAGAAATTAAATTAGAGCCCTATATACAATATATAGTCCTTTATGCATTTATATGACTCTATTCAACAAATGAATCACCACAACTCTATCACTTATTAAGCACACAAGAAAAACCTTACAACCAAATACTTGTTAACCACCTCTCCAAGGAAATTCACTAACTTATCATTTTCCCAAGTTAAGCTAAAATAAACTCCACTCCATATGTGTCACAAAAACATTAAAACATGATAACTATATCATATGAAGCTAGCAATGAAGTTCAAATATTTACAACTCAACAAAGCTCATAATCCAAATTACCTAAAATTGAGATATTAGCAAGTTAACAGGTGAAAATTCTCCATATTTTCCTAATCTCTAAACTCTAGCATGCTTAAATGAAACAATCCAACTCATCAAATCATTCATGCACCATCATTTGCATCAAGGGACATTCTTCAAATTCATAATGAAAATAATTCAATAAAATACCTAAAACTTCTTAAATTTATCAAATATTAATCAAGCCCCTACTTTAAGCATCACTACAAGCTCAACTAGTTAATAAAATAATTTCGAAAAAAAAACCCATGCAAGAATTTGTCATAAAATTCAAAATTAAGAAAACTCAAGAAAACCCACTTATAACAAAAAGAAGTTGGTGAAGAAGTCATACCTCAAACTTGTATTAGATGGATTAGAGATGCAAACGAATTGAAACCCCCCAAAAATTTCACTCGAAAACAACCCCAAGTTGTGCGGATTGAAATCTTGAAGAACAAGGGTTCTTTAGCTCAAAGTGAAAATTTGAGGTGTTTTTTATGCTTGTTGTTAGGTTAGAAAAGATCTATGATGCTCCTAGAGTGATTTAAGAGCAAGATCTACTAAGGAAAACAAGCTCAAATGAAGATTTGAGAGATTTGCTAAAAGGATTGGTAGTGATTCAGTTTGGACGAAGAAGAAGAAGAGAAAAATGGTGCAAAATGAATTTATAAATGGAACAAATACTTTTAAAGCTTTCATCACATCTAATCGGCTCTATAACCGCTCTAACAAGACCCGTTACAGTACCAATTGCTAGTTAGAAGCTTTCTTTAGCAATTTTAACAAATTTTCACAATGGAACTGGCTCTGTAATTGGTTATGAGTGAACCAGTTCCTAAGCTAGTTTCTCTCCCCTGTTTTTACACTAGGTTCATTTCGCACATCATGCTATATTCCAAATGTGAAACAAACGATAAAACTCTGCTCAAAACTCTTTTACATACTTAAATACATATTTATTTACAAAGAATTCATGCTCGTTCAAGTAAACACGAGAAATTAGAGAATGCATGAAATGAGCATAAACTTCCCTTTTCTCCTCCTCTAATGCAATTTTTAAGCTTTTTCATAACCTTCTCCATATTTCATGAACTTAACCTACAAAAATCAACCAAAAAAAGTTAGAATAATATCAAATACACAAAAATGTTAGGTGACCTCCCAGCAAATGCTTCTTTATAGTCATTGGTTTGACTATTTTACCTCATTTTTTAAGGAGGTTTTGTTAATGAATAATCCACCATTTTAACCAATGATGGATCAACAAAAGGCAGTTCCATCTCATGAGCCTTATCTCCAAATGATTTGAGATTCGAAAGTAGCTTACCTATCTCAAGTGCTTTATAAATATTACCTTGCATTTACAACACTTGTGAACTTACTAAAGAAACATCCGCATGACTTTCTTGGATAATTATGACTTTGAAACCTACACTTCCAACATATTTCTTAAGAAAGGTTATATATGAATTGTTCATGGCTTCCTCTTGAGGTTCACAATTTATTCCAAAGATATTATCATGTGAAATGGATATTTTCTCATTAAAACAAGAAGTAAGGTCATCATTTTCATCGAAAAGATATCCACTTTCACATGCTACATTCCCACCATTCATAATAGGATCAATTCTCAAGAAGGGTTGTAAATGAATCGTTCATGGTTTCCTCTTGAGATTCACAATTCATTCCAAAGACATTATCATGTGAAATGGACATTTTCTCATTAAAACAAGAAGGCCATCATTTTCATCAAAAAGATATCCACTTTCATACGCAACATTCCCACCATTCATAATAGGATCAATTTGCATATCATTAAAAGAAATAACTTTACACAAAACATGCAATTGATATTGTATTCTTTCAAAATGCAAAGCTAATTCATCTATCCTTTCCTCTATTTTATCAAAACAATTGGAACTTGCATTAGCTAACCTTTCTATATCTAAATTCGCTTTATTGGCAAATCTTTCTATAGCTTTCTCCCAAGGTGGTTTAGATCTACAAGCGAATTTTTTTATGACTTGATTAGAATTGCTTATTAGCCTTTCTATAACTAACTCCTATGATGGCTTGAATTGATGTTGGACATGTTGGAGTTGGAAATCAGAAAAATGATTGAATGCACTATAAGTACACTGATTCCCCCTAACCACAAGCTTACTCCAACTAGGGTCATATTAATCAAAAGAAGGATTGCAATACTGAAATTCACCAAAATGATCCATATTTCATACTTGCACACATTGATAATTTGCATAGTATCTACTAGGCAAAACACGATTTATAAGATTAGAAGTACAAACATTAGCCATCCTATTTTGCTCAATTACATGCATTACATTTTCCAATTTAGCATTTAACGTTCTATTGCCGTCATCAAAAGACATACATGTAGTAGTTCCTTGGTTTCCTCTAATATTGAAGCTTTGAAAGCATGGAGGATTCATTTCCAACCTTTCTCCTCTCAAGCATTGATTGCTCAATTAAACTATCCTTCTCAATGCCTAAAATACTTTCACAAGAAAACTTAGTTAAGAAGAATAGATGACTTACATATACACAAAAACAAACACTAAACACACAAGACTTGACAAACACATAAGAAATTTAGACACAACAAACACAAGAAAATAAGTAAAACATCTAAATTAATAAAATTGTTCTTGACACAGATATTGAATCAAATAGTTCCCAACAACGGTGTCAAAAACTTGATAAGCGTCTACCATGCACTAAATTTTCTAAGTCTTAATACCCTATTTTCTGCAAATATACGGATCATTATCGAGCATAGAGGGTATTAGGTGTTGATCCAATAGAAAAGATTGTCAATTATCGATGATTTTAGAACTCCTTCACTATTTAGATTACCACAATTGCAAAAAATTTAATCTACACTACAAACATAAAATAAAAGTAGTAAAAATAATAATAAAAAGCTCTTAAGGTTATGGAATTCCTCATTACTCTTGCAAATGAAACTACCAGTTAATTAAATGTTATCATCTTAACTAGTTATGGCATAATTTCTTAATACGTGAGAAACCTATTCTTATTATGAGTCAACTATACTTGTAACTAAATCATACCTACTCTCGTGGTTATGAAATTAATTACAAGTTTATTTTTTTCAAAAAAAAGCTACAAAAGTGCATATCTACTTTTGTGAGTGTACTCCTTAGGTTTAGCATTTTTTTAAACTTGTGTCAAACCCCAATTTTCATTACAAACTTAACACTTTAATATTATCACAATTAATGGTTAGTTAATCATCGTTATAAAAGTAAAAGTGCCAAATAATGTGTTCAAAATAATAGCATCAATTAATCAAGTAAATATCACAAATAAAATATAACCAGTTCATCCATAACTCTAGACATGAAACTTTAGAAAAATATAATGAAAATAAATCCAAATTTGTATATTAACTAAATTTAGAATCAATCACAAAACATAAAAAGTTAGAAAGATAGAGTAACATTTGTCATATGAGCTCTCTTCTTGCCTTCTTCATCCTCTAATTTCATCTTCATCTATCTAATAAACAAGAAAAGATAAATTAACTAACCTAAGCAATTCTACATTACCTAAACTAAGAGATATCAATTGCTACAGCTAAGATAGAATGAGACAGAGAAAATAGATTTGTGAAAAAAGGATTCCAAATGTGGTCAATTGCTTGTATTGGTAACAAAGGGAATTTCAGCACAAAAATTTCAATTGTTACAAACGTAGGGGGTAAATGTAGGAATTTAACAAAGGAAAATTTTATACCAAATGACATGCAACTTATACAAAAGTTAAAGATGGCCCCCTTCTTGATATTTAGGAGTTTTTATATTTGTATCTATCGCTTGGTCATATCATGATTTTGATATCATTTTTGTAGGTGGACTCTTTAATAAATTTAAATGATCAAATATTGAGTTGATGTTATGGAGGGACTAGTACAAAACTTGACTGCAAAATAGGCTAAAAATTGGCGAATTTACTGCATATAATCAAATTACAATCTCCGTTCAAAAAAGTAACCAAATTACAATTTATATTGATAAATAAGAGTGTGAAAGAGATCGAATATTACAAAACTTATAGCATGCAAGTCTTTTTGGAGTAAATCCATTTTAGATTGCATCGTGTGAAAGAGAACGAGATGAGCTTTCAAAAATAGGTTCTATAAAGTGTTTGGCTACATTTTTTGTTAATTATCTGTCATTGGCTAATCAAACTGATTAATATCAAAATGATAAAACAGTATGCTTGAAATTGATCGTGTCATTAATTAGGCAAATTTTTGGGTAGCCAAAGCTTCTATATATGTAGAAAAAACTTTAGAGCAGTAATAAAGTTGCACTTCATTTCTTGTCCATAAATTAGGTGCTTTTCATAATTGGCTATCAGTTTTAACAATACTAGTATAGATGAGCTACAACCATCTTATAATGGTTTAGAGAAACAATTATTTGTTCACAAAAAGAGATTAAAATGCTACAGTTATTGAACTCTTTAATGGCTTTTGTTGATTAAATCTACAATTAGATGATCGTAAAAAACAACTATACGATTAACATTGAACTTTTACTTTTTTTTTCTTCTAAAAAACAATAAGAAACAATAGCCTTTACATTCTTTGACAAAAAGAAAGAAAGTAAAATCTCTACTTTCTCTAAATTCTCAAGTACTGTTAATTATGGATGGAGAAAGATTGCTCAGAATTGCTATCCTTGCAAAATTCATGAAATTATTAATCAATGGGGAACTTTGGTTGATGGTGTTTTTATTAGACAATATTTTGACAAAAGTTTGTCGGAGAATATCCTCTTCTTCATTTTGAATGAAGAAAAATCCAAAGTAATTCCTCCTCCACTAGCCAAAGATATTTTTGCACTATGAAATCATAATTTTGGTAGAATTAAAAGGACGTGTTTGTCTGGTGGATCCAGCAGCAGAGCCTTAAGAGTGGAAATATATATGGATCTTAAATAGGGGCTGTAAACAGAAGATTAGTTAAAGCAACATGGACAAAGGAGTGCTATAGCATTTCCCTTTTATTTTGTGGTACATTCAATTATTGTGTGCATAATTTGACACAAGTCCTGAGAAAACTTAAATGAAACATGTTTTTGAGTACATCAAAATCTAGATTGTTAGGTTTTAGTGTTTTTATCCTCTTAACTCTTAAAAACCCTCTCTCACCCCTGTATAAAGCTACATGTTTTCCCTTGTGTGTCACTTTATAGTGTGTCAACCCACACCTATTTATAAGTCACATTACTTGGTCAACACATAAGTAATAATAGAAAATAACAACTAATTTCTAAACTTATATAGGATTGGAAATGATTTCTAATTTCTAAACTCATATAAATAGAAAATTCCAAAGATATTACTTCAAGTAAGTAAAAACTAATTACTTTCATACAAAATAAGGAATCTGCCTAAAAGAAATTAAACCAATTTCTTAACAAATTTTTATCTTGACGAATATTTATTTTACTAACCATTTGCCTTCAACTACCAAATAATATGGTACTCAACTACACAATTCGAATTAATACAGTTCTAACACAATTATTTTACATGTGTTTCATATGATTACATGCAAGTTTTTGTTGTGTTTTTAGAGGCTCATAGCCATTTTAAGTTTCTTTTGGTGAATATTTCTTCATAGTGAACTAAATGTGTAAAATGAGTGGATTAATATGCATAAATATGTGGTGTTTGTAGGATATTGGCGCATGAAACACTCGTTTGAGTTGAAGATGATGCAATATACTTCTTGGAGGATATCACATAAATGAAACAAGAAGAGAAAGTTGCGTAAAAAAAGAAGAAAATTGAAACTGGAAACAGGGGAGCTGGATCCGAGTTCAGATCCATCCCACTCTCCTTAGATCCAAGACCTCGTCTGAAAATCTGGAGGAGCAGATCCGAGGGCAAAGGATCCGAGCTCGGATCCTAGGGCTCGGATTTACCTCTCTCCTCTGCAATTTGTAGAACAACTTGTGTACATTTCACACTTGCATTTTCACTCTTGTTTCACAACAAATTTTGGCGGGAAAGCTAGCAAAGCATCTTGTACACTTAAAAAAGGAATATTGGAGATTCCACAGAGGGGCATTTTTGGGAAGGAAAAGTAAAAGAAATAGGGAGAATAAGTTAAAAAGGGGAATCAAAGAAGAAAAAGGAGGAGAGAGAGAAAAAGAGGGTTCTTTTCTAGTTTTCTCTCTCGTTTTAGTTTTTAGTCTAGTTTTCTTATTTTTTGGAGAAACTTGAAGAACACTTGATGTAATCAAATATTTGGATGGCTATGAAGTTAATGAAGCTTGGAGATCTTGTTTCTTCACTTGAATGAGCAACTCTTCCTCTCTTTTCTCTTTATTTGCTTGAAAGATGTTTGGTTTCATAGAAGTTATGAGCTTTATTGTGAAATACACTGTTGTAACTAGATCTTCTTCTTCTAGGGGGTAGATGAAACTATTTATACTTTGATTATGGTTAGATCTAGTTGATTATTATTAGATCTTGTACTTGTTAGTTCACTTATTCATGCTTTAATACTTGTGAATGTTTGATCACCATTAGCAAGCCATTTAGTTGTTGTTAATCTATAAAAATAGTTGACAATGATGGAAAATGAGTGAGTAGAACTTAAGGAGTAGACACACAAAAGTAGTGATGCACTTTGGTGGATTTGTATGACATTTCTTGTGCTTGATCTAGTTGACACTTGATATTTTACCACGATAGTAGGGAAACTTATGTATTAACTAATTCCGGTTCATCAGCGAAAGTGAATTGCGATTGCCTTAGTGAAATGCATCCTTAGCAAGACAGGAAACCTAGCATTAGTTGATTATTTCTTCTAGGATTGAGTATGATTAGTGGCTTCTATTCCCTAGGACACTTGTGGTATTTGAGTTACTCCAAATTTGTTTGTTAACCTTTGAATTGTCTTGTCATTATTGTTGCTTAAATTTGGTTGTTTATTAAGCAGTTTAGATAATAAAGAGTGTAATTAAGCCTTAGTACTCCAAATGTGGTTCTCGTGGGATTTGACCCTATTTCTTTTGTACTGCAATATATGACTCGTACATTTGCGGTTAACGAGAAAATTAGGTTTAAAATTAGGACGCAAGGATAAACCTCGTCTGGGAGAATGCCTCAATTCCACCAGCTCTTTTTGTAGGATTTTCCTTCTCGCCACCACTTGCAACTTAGAATCCCCCTCTCTATTTGTAACTATTGAGGCAATCAAATAGTAAAATCAATGCACATCTTCCCATCATCAGGACTATCTAGCCATGTGGTTTCCAAAACTCTACCTGCAACGAAAAATTCATAGCCATCAAAGTCTTTTAGCATATGAAAATTTAGATTCTTTTGTTCTTTTAGGACATAGGCTATGCCACCCAAAGAACATAATCGGAATCTAAAACACTATCGGGGATGAAGTATCAACTATTGAAGTTGTTAAATGATAGGGTACATTTAGTTGGTATATTTGCTTATATTTTCCCTTTTATTTATACCAAATATCGCCTTACTTGATTGATTCTACTCACAATTGGTATTTTGTGTTAATTTCAGGAATTGGAACGGAAAGTGCTTAAATTAAGAGGTCCTAGTGATTTGCACGTGGGCGAGAAAATCGGGAAAGAGTTTAGGTAGTTTCCTAATCCAAGTCAAATTGCAAAACAATTGACTGCTGATGGAGGTTTCCTATCTTTTGGGCAGTCCACGTCAGTCTCAAGCAATTTGGGAAAGCTTAAAGAAATTGATTTGTAATAGGAAACCATCCATTCAATTAGTTAACTTATCCCTAGAAAATAAGGATTGGGCAGAGGATTTTGGGGGAAGGTTTTTTCGGCAAGGCCATATAAAAGAAACTTAGTCTTTTATTAGGGTATTATTATTCTTTTTTTCTCGCTAGCTTTTCTTTGGACATTTTGGGAAGGACAACGGCTGTAGGCTTTCAAGGGATTCTTTTCACATGGATTGTTCTCCATTAATGGAGAACTAACTTCGTATTTCTAGTCAAGGGGACAACTGAAGATTTGGTTCAATGATAACTGTGAGATCTAAATTATTTTAATTGCTTTCTTCATTCATTAGTATTTATATGTTTTCTGCTTTTAGTGGCTATAACTATTGTATATGATTGAATAGTTGCGCAATATTTAATTATTTATGTAATCTATTTGCTAATTGGGGGTAGTTGAATCCGTAATTGTTCGATTACTCTCATCCCGATAACAACTGACATAATTGGGTTTGTGTCAGGGAAACATATAGGCTAATTTAAATAAACACTCGTAGCGTGTTTATTAATTAGAACAGGGTTTCTTTAATTTCTAATGCAATTAGGAAATTAAACCCTGTAGTCGTACCTAGGATTATTTTTAAATTAAGGAAATAGTCAATGGTCGTACCTTGGCTATCGAAACAGTACGGAGGAACTAATTGTCAGATCGTATCGGCAGTTAAAAACCTGTTTATTAATGAATGTTGGAATTATATTTGAATCGATGATCAGTTGCATGAACCATCTCTGAAGTGTATCCTTGGCTAGAGTTTTTCTCATTATCTCTCTCTCTTAATTTTTTTTCGCAATCGATTAGTTTAGTTAATGATTTATTAGCTTTAATTCTCAAAACCCCCGTTTTACCTTGACTTGAAAAGGAGCAAATTTTCCCCAGTCCTTGAGGATACGGCCCTACTTGCCCTATATATAAATTAACAAGTTCTCGTGAATAAATTCTAGTATACCGGATCTAGCAAACTCTTCGAAGTCAGGGTGAATTTAGTAACCCAATGCACATCCAGAGTCCCCTGCTCCAGTACTAGAATTGACTCAAAACTGCTTTTGTTGGCAACTAGGGTTAACATTATTATTATTGCATAGGCTCGACACCTATCATTAAAACATCTCCACCGATTCATGTCTAAAATCAATATTGGACACACGCTTTTTCTTGACCCTTGAATCACTGTCTAAATTCATCATTAAGTATCCTCCATGCATTCTGATTTCCCATCCTTCATCGTCAATACTTCTTTGCAAGCATTTGAAATAAGGATGTCTTCAACAATTAAATTGTTGAATTGGAAATCATCACGAACACACTTGATCTCAATAGTCAATTAAGACCCAATCACAAACCTCGCTCTGATACTAGTTTGTTGGGATCCTGTCATAGAAAAAATAACTATCAAGACCTCAAATACACAATAATTTAATGACAAACAAGTCACAAGTATGAAAATATAGATACACAAGATTAATGTAAGTCAACTCCATTACTAGACTTACGTCTATGGAGAGAACATCCATTCTTTATTAATAGAGAAAAATTCCATATAAGAATACAACTTGAATCCAAACTTAGCCATTGTATAATTTCTCTCACCCCATGTATAAGGTTACATGTTGCCCTTTGTGTGTCATTTTGTAGTTTGCCAACCCTTACCTAGTTATAAGACATATTACTTGGCCAACACCCAAGTGGTAATCGGAAATAATTGCTAATTCCTAGACTTATACAAAATAGGAAATAATTTCTAATTCTTCAAAATATAAAAATAGGAAATTCCTAGACTATTACTTCATATAACTAAATAATAAGAAAACTAATTATTTCCACACAAAATAAGAAAACAATGCCTAAAAGACATTAAGCCAATTTCCTAATATTTTACTTTGAAACTTACTAGCAACTCCACTTGTTTTAAATTTGCGCTGTTTAAATAAGATTAAAAGGTGAACCAAACTACTCGATACTTGAATCAAGTTTGACTCGATAAAAACTTGCTCGAGTTGGATTTGCAAACTAATCAAGACAAACTTAAACATCATTTTGTATTTGGTAAAATTTTAAATTCGGTTTGATCTCAGCTTGATTAGTATAAAACTTGATTTTATGGGTAAAACATTCAAATTACTCCAACTCAACTCAAGTCCGACTTGGTGAAAGCTCATTTGAGCTTGACTCGGTAAATAAATAAACTAATTTGAACACAATTTCAAACTCGTTAAAATAATCATACAAATTTGAATACCAGAGAATTTGGCATGATTAGCTTCCTTTACACCCTTATGTTTAGAAAACTTGAAACAAAAACAAAACGAAACAAAACAAGAACTAGTTCTCAATCTACTGGGATTCAATCTTGCTATTGTACTTAAAATGCAGCCATGCTGCAACTATCTATGCATTATTAGTTGGCCACTCACTTCGACATCTTCTTATCCTCAACTTCTTCCTCTTCTTTCTTTTTTTTTCTTTTTTAGTTACAGTACTGTAAACCCATAAAATTATATTTCTACCCACTTTGCCCCATTATTGTCTTACAGCATTACTAAACAACACGAATGAAGATTGCGAAATACAAATTAGGGACATGAGATTCACGAAATAGAGGACGTAGAAAACAAACAGGAGAACCAGAAATCTATCTATCTTCTATTCACACTTTAATTAATCATTTTTCTTTCTTTTAACTTACAATACTCAACCTCCTTTAACTTAAATTTCGTTCAAAGTTTCTCTTAAGTTTTTTCTTCGTGCCTTAAACATGACACATTTCCTACTACTTTTTTCTTTTAAACAAAAATAAAACATCGGTACGTGGCTCTGAAGGTGCGGTATCATTTGTTCCTTTTGTTTTCTGGGTAGAAGTTCTTGGAGTATGACCACTCATAAATGAGTTGTTTTCTCCCGTGGGGCATTTGATGGCCTATATCCTTTCTTATCATGGTTGCTATTACACTGCAGCCAGCCAACGAAAGTAAATGGAGATAGAGAGATGTCGCATCGGGAGCAAGGCGAGGCTGGTCCTGTTTCATAGTCGGAACCAATAAATTGGGAATTTGAAAAATCTAAAAGCAAAGAAGAAAATAAATGTAACTGTGTCAATTTACAAATAATCAATATTGGTGAGGAGAGGATCAGATCGGGTGATAAGATGGGAGGGATTGTAAGTAGAAAATTTTGAGTTAAAAATCTTCTACTTATAAAAATTAATAAAAATAGAAGGTGGAGTGTGTGCACCAAAAAGGGACGTAGGAAACGTGAGGGCGATGACAAAGAGAACGATAGCAAACCCTGAAGAGGCCATTGGTTTCACCGAAACTAGTATTGTACTAATTTGCTTCAGTGGATGAAGTGGTGAGGAATTTGATAGTGGAGCTTCAAATTTATACTAGTTCCGAGTCTGGACACTCGCCTCACCGGTCCATTTCATCGTAAAATGGTCATTGTAAATTTTCTACACCATACTTTGCTTTGTTTATATTTTTATCTAAATTTATTTACAGAAGACTCCAACTTATTTGCACCCTAGGCTGAATTGGTCGAAAATGGAACTTGTGAGTCCCCATCCCCCTCTAGCCTCGAGTTTGCTCACACTATAGTCTCTGAATGTACATAATGTCAGGGACAGAGATAGAGTGGGGTAGTGGGGGCAATTGCCCCATGATCCTACCAAAACTCCATATTTATATATAAAATTATAATTTTGCCCCTACAATTAAAATAAAATTGCCCTTACTGCCCTTCAACAAAATTTAAGTATTAGAGAATTACTCCTACCAAAATCTCAATATATGCATATAAAATTGTAGGCTTGCCCCACACTTAAATGAAATTATACTACAAAATATAAAGTAGTAGTGCACTTTGTTTATATGTATCTGTATCCAAACAATTTAAAACACTTAAAATTAATGACACTACCTTATCTAACAAAGAAAGAGACTCAATTTGCATTTATTCTTCTTTTTAATCTGTTCATCTAGTCTAATGTGCTCTTAGTATACAAAGCCCCGACCCCCCAGCACACCCTCGCCACAAACGTGGTTTTTTTCTTCCGTTAACGGTAGAAACCTACACACGCACACAGTTAGATTAAACGCTCAGGAAGTTATCGAAGATACGGCCCAAAGGACACTCTAAGTGGGATCCACAAAACAACACCATCCAGCCAATTGATAACTGGACGACGCACCTGTGAAACTTAAAGTCAGAGTAACTACCCCACGATCTTTTGATGTGGAACGGGAGTTGAAAGCCCATCCTTGGTCGACATTATTTCGGCCTGATTTTGACCGTTGCTTGTAAACTATGTCCTTATCTTCTCAGAAAGTAGCAACTATCCCCACAGTCTTGCTCCTCCTTGTCTGTTACTCTGCATCAGAAGACCACCAACATAAAATCAACCCTTACTTCTCCCTTTCCAATCTTAACTTTGCCGACAAATCTATCATTTTTTTCCTTCCCTTCACGCAATCTATTATTTCGGCCTGATTTTGACCGTTACTTGTAAACTATGTCCTTATCTTCTCAGAAAGTAGCAACTATCCCCACAGTCTTGCTCCTCCTTGTCTGTTACTCTGCATCAGAAGACCACCAACATAAAATCAACCCTTACTTCTCCCTTTCCAATCTTAACTTCGCCGACAAATCTATCATTTTTTTCCTTCCCTTCACGCAATCTATTATTTCGGCCTGATTTTGACCGTTACTTGTAAACTATGTCCTTATCTTCTCAGAAAGTCGCAACTATCCCCACAGTCTTGCTCCTCCTTGTCTGTTACTCTGCATCAGAAGACCACCAACATAAAATCAACCCTTACTTCTCCCTTTCCAATCTTAACTTCGCCGACAAATCTATCATTTTTTTCCTTCCCTTCACGCAATCTATTATTTCGGCCTGATTTTGACCGTTACTTGTAAACTATGTCCTTATCTTCTCAGAAAGTAGCAACTATCCCCACAGTCTTGCTCCTCCTTGTCTGTTACTCTGCATCAGAAGACCACCAACATAAAATCAACCCTTACTTCTCCCTTTCCAATCCTTCCACTCAAATCAGAGAAGCAGTACCCATGAAATATTCTTTTGGGATAAGAACAAGTTCATATCATATATGAGGCGTCCTCATTACATAATATCACCTAATTTTAGAATTTGATTTTCAAACAAAATCAGTTTTTTTTTTTAATTTCTCATTTGCCTTTGCTTCTAAATTTTATATATTTTTAAAGGTAAGAAAAAAGTCAAAATCTAAAACCTACCCAAGTGTAATTTTGTTGATTTTGATCAATCTGGTTTTTGTAAATCCTACACTAATAAAACTGCATCAGAGTAATAGAGATCCTTAATTAGCTTATTACTATTCAAACACTATTCCATAAGGAAATAAAATGATATTAATTGATTTTAAGAAATAAAATCTCAATTTTATTTATCCTTAAAG
This sequence comes from Coffea humblotiana, assembly GCA_023065735.1. Taxonomy (NCBI): domain Eukaryota; kingdom Viridiplantae; phylum Streptophyta; class Magnoliopsida; order Gentianales; family Rubiaceae; genus Coffea; species Coffea humblotiana. The sequence continues at coordinate 23,198,408 of CM041210.1, forward strand.
TAAATTGGCTTATTCTTTTACTTTAAAGTAAATTTTTTTTTTTTTGAGTTTGCGCCTGCGGGTCTATGGAAGGGCTAGTCTGTGGGGGAAGAAAGATGTTGGAAGATGAATGAGAGAAGCCAAGTAAGAAAAGGAGAAATAAGAAACGGTGTTGTTTAGGGAAGTGTTTTGAAACTCGAACTAGACTGATCATTGAATCAAAAAATCCCTTGCCTGCTCGGCCTGAGTTTACAAATTATTTTGAATTGCAATGACCTGGTAAAAAATCCAGTTTAATCATGAAAAACAAGGAAAAAATAGAAAAGTTATTCATTTGTTTTGTGTGCCTTTTTCTTTTTTCTATTCTTTTAAAGTTTTCCATAAAATATGTCTACCATAGTTTGATGAGTCATTTGCAAAACATACCCCTTAGTTATCGCAAATCCCCCACTAAAATTATCTTTTTTGACTTTACTCCACCGTTACTCCATTAATCAACTCAAGCATTATATTCCGGTAATGTCAAAAAGACATTCATACCGGAGGCTTAATTATAGTAAATCCCCTCAAGGTATTACAGGTTTTATATTTTACCCTATAAAATTATCTTTTTCTCAATTTGTAGTTTTGTCCCAAGACCATTATTTAACTCCAATGTTTTATAACACCCAAGAAAAACAATGTCTAAAAACATTTATATCGTTGACATGATAGTGAACAAAATAATATCTTCATGGGTATGAGTCTAGTTAAATTTTATCTTTTAATTACACTTTTTTTATATAGAGGGATATATCTTGCACATTTCATGCCATAAATTGGAAAATAACAAAGTCTTATTTAAAAATTAAAATGTGGAATATTACTAAATTTCTAAAAATTGCTTAATAACTATTAATCTCTCTTTTTGATTGTGCATATAGGTTTAATTTTCATTTAATGGCTAGATTTTTGGTTTATATAAAAATATACACTTTTTCCTATTAGTAATACTCAAAAATGGCAAAAACATGAAGGATTTGGCTTCCAAAGCTTCTACAGTCAATTTGTAATGCTGAGAGGTACTTTCTTCAAATTTCAACGATTTATTATAGGGCATTTTTTGTTATGTTGGTGAATTTAACTAATAAGGGAACAAAGTGAGAAAAAGACAATATAATAGAAGGCAAAATGCAAAACTCACGATATTCATGGGGGAATTCTTATAAATAATCCAAGTTTGATACTCAAAAAACATTTATTGTGCTTTGTCTTGATCTATGGATAATTTGGACAACTATGATGATCTACTCAAATTTTTTCAGGGTTAAAAGCAGTAAGCCCCAAAACGTTTGGGATGCTTTGCACTATAGTCTCTAATTTTTATTTTTTTTTTTGGGTGCCATTTTAGCACTTGTGTTAGTCAAACTTAACATTTGACTGTTAAATGGTAGTAATTTCCAAAATTACCCCATCGTATATGAAAAAAAATACCTGTTGTCCTAAATTTAATAAAAAGATCTCCACAATGCTTTTACCTAAGCAAAATCCCTGCAACCATTTTGTATAAAATATAAAAAATTAAAAAAAGAAAAAATTCACAACGCTTTTAATCAACTTAGATTAAGTGTTTTATTTTCAACACTTCTTCTTCAGCAAATTTTTTTAAATCTATCTAAACAAGCATTTCTGTCTTTCACTTATCTTTTGCTTCAATAAGTTTTGTACCTAGGGATTTATGCTTCCTTTTTCCTGAAAATTATGAGCTAAATACATTCATTTCCAGAATAGAGAATTAGCAATAGCAATGCTATTATTCATATTCAACTCATTTGAATTTGAAAAATTTTGATCACAGAACAAACAAATAAATGAAACTTTTTTTTTTACCCCAATAAACAAATAAACTTGAAAACAAGATTGAAATTGTTTGCCAATAGACAAATTAGTGTGCAAGCGGATTAAATATGTTAGTGAACCCCCTCAAAAAATTATATTGTTACCCCACTTTGCCCCCTTATTCTCCTTACCAGCATTGCTAACCAATGCAAGTAAATATTGCGATTATACCTGGCAATTGGGCGGGTTTTGGGTGGGTTGATATTGGGTTTTCATTTAAATGGGTTACATCCAACCCGCCCAACTTTAGATTGGGTTAATTTTGGGTTGGATCATATTGAGTTATCTCAACATATTGGGGTTCACTAACATATTTAATCCGCAAATATTCACTAACATATATTTTCACATACAAATATATTTTCACAAATATTGATCCGCAAATTTTCACTAATATTCACTAACTAATATTTTTTTTTTGTATGTGAATTTTGTTGTGAATATTGGGTTATTTGCAGTTTGCATCTTCGAACTATCACCGAATTGTAGTGTGCACTCCAAACTTTTAATTGCAGCAATCTAGTGCCTTCAACTATTAATCTTTTGCAGATCACTGCATAAAAATCAATTTCCGGCAAATTCAATCAAAATCATCCAATCCAGAAATAATAAAAAGACATTTTGAACCCTTGACTTTTTTGGTCCCCAAAATACCCCTCTTTATCAGATAACCATTCCCGCCCATCTTCATCCCTAATCTCGATTTCCCCAGCATATGCCTAAAACTATCTCTGAAATATCCAGTAAGAGTTTTCTTTTTCATGCACTAAGTCCGGCTGCCATCACCATACCATTGAAGTTTCACAGCCATGTGTACAATTCATACTCTTTCTGACTTCACTCATGTCTAATTGAGTAGGATCCAACAGCAATTTGGCACCAGCTTTCCTATCACTGGGGCTGCTACCAAGATTATACATCTGCATAAGCAGCTATCTTCTTTCAGATAAGAGTGCTATATCCTGTGGTAAATCAACATCACCCCTTAAACGAGGAAACAGGAGTGAATTTTTTGCGTCTGGGACCTGCAACCGGACTTGACCAGTGACAAGGTCTAGAAGCTCTCTCCTATCACCGAATGCCAATCTGCTAAAAGGCACCATTGAGGCATTGTCTCCCAACAATTCTGTTTGACTTTGGCTGCTATGGGTAGTTTTGGAAGTTCAGAAACAAATTTTGGGTAAACCGGTCACATCGCTTCTTTTTGTTTCCTGAGTTAACATGATTTTAAAATGTGCCAAAAATGGATAGTTGAAGGCACTAGATTGCTGCAATTAAAAGTTTAGGGTGCACACTACCATTCGGTGATAGTTCGAAGGTGCAAATTACAATTAACCCTTAAATAATAGATTTTGATACATAAACTCTCTCAAATATATTTTCACATACAAAAAAAAAATTCACACACATAAATACATTTTCACATAGATAGATATATTTTCACACACTCACTTTTTAAGTTCTTTTGAAATACGTTGTTATTTTTACACATACAAACACACTAAAATACACACTAATATACTTTCACAAATACACACACATACTAACTGTTTAAATTACTTGGACCCAATCACACTTTAAAGAAAGTTATAAACTGAAATTTTGACCCAAAAAATAAACACAAAAGAATCATGCATGATAACACATTTGAGCCGTTGTAAAATGGAGAAATTAGAAACATCTAAACAATACACACATTAAGGCGCGTGTATCTCACCTTGTGCTGCCATTGGATTTATATTGTGTAGCAATTGGACACCGTTATGATCTTATGTTCCCAGTGCACACAACTCACAAACACCAACATTTAATAGTCATTAGGTTGCATCCCATCGAGCCGTTACAAGACTTTAGCCACATGAGATTCCCGCTTGCTAAAACTAAAAGCTGACATGTGGATATGATCTTGTTTGGATGGTCAAGATTTTGTGTACTGGGGTTACACCTGATTATACGATCTGTGGGGCCCCACATATTGGGAAAGTCGTTGACTTAACAGATCAACTCCTGGCGTGCGTGATCATGCATTTTGTGTTTAATTTGTTTATTTGTTTTTTAATTTAAGTTGGGTAATGGGTACCCAACACAAATACTCAAACCACCCAAAATATGTATGAGTTTTTATTATCCAATCCAAAATTGACCCAATACCCAACTTACCCAACCCAACCTCTCAAATTAGTGTGTGGGTTGGATGGGTTATTGGGTTTTGGGTATAATTGCCAGGTCTAATTGCGATACTTCTTTTCTACAAAATGAGGACGTAAATTTATCAGATAGAAAATAGAGAGAGAGAAAAAAAAAGGAACAACAATGAGTGAGGCCATTTTCTCGTTTTATATTTACATTTTAGTCACATAGTTAATCACTTTTCTTCTTTTAGATTGTAAAACTCAACCTCCTTTAATTTTCAATTTCATTTGAATGTTATTTTAATTTTTGATCTTTGTTCTTCAAATTTGGCATATTTCCTCCAAATTTTTTTTAAGGAAAAGTACATAAAACATTGGCACGTGAAGTTGGTGGTAGGCATTTAGCTTGTATTCAAGTGGCCGTGAGGGTGGAGCATCATTTGTATTCTGGGTAGCTGTTCTTGGACTAAGACCACTCATGGGTAAGTTGTTTTCACCAGTGGGGTTTTTGATGGCTCATCATGTTTGCTCCTGAAATAAAGCCAGCCAAAGAAACAGAATGAGAAAGAGAAATGGACGCATGGAGACGAAGGCCCGGCGTTGTCTGTTTGGTCATCGGTCCTTGGGAGATTGAAGAAGATCTAAATGAAAAAGAGATAACAAATGTAAAATGACTTGTCTGGCTGTGAAAGTTTGGCCCGCAGTCGAAATCTAGTATTAGTTGTAATGTTGTTTCTTAATTTCAGAAACCTCCATTGAGGTTTCCAACAATATCATTTGATCCCCCTAACTTTTGAGAAATCTCACCTACTTCTCGTATTTTTAACTTTTTATAACTTTATCAACTCGTTTCAAAAGATATCATTTAAAAACACTTTGGAAGAGATAGAACATTTTTAGTCCAAAATTACCCTTTTCTTGAGAACTTTTAATTTTCATAACAAACCAAGATAAATCCTTAATAATAAGGTTGAAAGACCTTTTGCAATTTTTGAAATCATTGGTCTAGACAAGAAATGCAAAAAAAAAAAAATTTGTTATAGATAGAAAAAATAACATTTTGGGCCTTAATAATACCTCAAATAAGTTTCTAAATATATTATTAATAATTTATCTTTCTCTTGTTTTCATGCCACCAATTTGAATAAAACATTCAAAATTCGTCCAAAAATAATTTGTTATAAAGAAAGTTACTTTTACATTTTCAAAAACACCTCAAATGAGTTTGCAAACATAATTTTAAATATTCTATATGTTTCTGATATTACAAAAAAAATTTAGAAAGTTTAGAGTTCTTAAATTTATAAAATTCTCAAATTAGTGAAACACCTTACAGTGAAGGAAATAATTTTTGTTTTTGTAATGAAGCACCTTAAACATGCTCTTTTATAGTAAGTTTTTGTAACTATAATTTATTTTATTAGAATTATGCTTTCATACTATTTGCCTTTATTTTCAGATTTTTAGTAATAAATGTTTACCTTTAGAAAAATAGTAGGATAACACAAGGGCAATTTTGGCATGAAAATATTTCGTATTTATATCAGAATTAAGAGAATGGAAAATGAAATTCTCATCAATACAATGTATGGGACAAAAATGGATTAAAGCCTTGCTAATTGCAAGTCCAATTGATACTCCAGACCTTGGCCATATCAGCTAGGGCTAATTTGGGCCATCCAATCTAATTCTTTTCTAAGAAAAAAATTATGATCAAAATTGATGGCATAGATAGAAATCACATGAACTTGGCCCGATTGAACCATTAATTATACATGTACTAGAGCAATTGTGGATAATAATTCTTATAAAGTAAGAAACAATTATTCCATAGCCCTTTTTCCGTCTTGTCTCTTCCTCCTTTCACGTCAAAAGACCACCATCACAACTTACTCCATGCCTCGTTCGCAACGCCAATCAACAAATTTTTGCCTGCGTTTCAACCTCGATTATCCTGCTTTATACCCTTTTCCTTCCTTCACCTTGTCTCCTTCCGAAATTGAAGAAGCAATACCATAATGAAATATTGTTTTGGCACAAGAATAAGTTTAAAAAAATGTTCTTAGGTTGTCAATAGATAGGATCCGGGCCGGATCTATCTTGGATCTATTGCATACTTCTAGGTCCAAATATCCTTCTAGGGCTATTAATTCAAATGACGTAGATCCAAATTATATACGTTCTAATTGAGTCGGATATGGAATTACATGTTCAAAACCATTTTAGACCTGGATCTTATTTATATAAATATATAAGTAATAAATAATATACATTCATTATACTTTTGTTATTAATCTACATGTTTTCTCTTGAAAGAAGAAAAGATGTCCAATGAATCAAGTAATTCTCGAAATTTTTCTCATTGCACTGTTACTATTTTACTAATAAAATATGTGTAAAATTGAATATTAAACTTATCATAACTTTATTACATTGAATTGATTTTATGGTGGGGAGGAATGGGGGGTTAGGTTATGTGAGAGGAAGGAGTGTAAGTGAAAGATTCCAAACTCAAAACCTTTCACTTACATTAAAAAAAAATTGATTTTACAAATTGGATATATCCGATTGAGATTGGATCTAGTTTTATTTAAAACAAGACTCAATTGGGTAAATGGACCTAGATCTAGAAGAATTATTACTTGTCGGATCTAGGTTCGAATTTATCAATTCCAACACGAATCTGACCAATTTATCCTAGGTGTTCTGATTATATGATTTCATCTAATTTTAGATTCTGAGTTTGAAAAGTTAGTTTTTCTTTTTTAATTTCTCTTTTTCTTTTAATTTTGTATATTAGATTTTTTTTAATAGGTAAAAAAGTTAAGATCTAGGGTATAGTCAAAAGTAGTTTTTACTAATTTTGATTAATTCATTTTTTTTTTGAAATCTACAACTACCGACAACAATCCCATAATCCTTTAACTGGCTTGCATATCAATACTTGTTACCTAATGAAATAATATGATATTATTTGCTTTTAAAATGTTAAAGTTGCAGTTCTACTCATCTTTAAAGTGAATATGTTTTGGGATAAAATTCATAGTTTTTGGAAGTCAAAAACTTGGCTTATACACAGACACACACGCATATATATATATATATATATATATATATATATGTATATATATATATATATGTATATATATATATATATGTGCATACACACACATATATATATATATGTATATATATATATATATGTGCATACACACACATATATATATATGCATATACATCTATGTCCCCAGTATTGGATCAAGATACACATTAGTATATCAAATTCATATAACTGTTCATGTCTCTACCTTCTTATTTCTTACGTACTAGAGAAAAATGAAATAGAAAAAAATAACTACTCTTTGCACTAGTACCAGATTTGAAGAAATAAACATATACTACTAAAGTTTAAGTTCATAATACACGAATGATATCCTATTAGTTATAAATGTTCATCAAGAGACCTTTTTAGAGATGATACATAAAATGCTAAAAAGCGTGCATTTTGAAGTTAAATTATGTATGTAAACTAACTAAGCAATAATCTAAAAGTATTTAACGGCTATTTTCATGAAGCAAAAATTAGACTGCGGAATGAAAATGAAATTTTTTGGAATTCGGGGGGGGGGGAGTATGATTTTAAATGAAAAATCTTAAAACTATTCAAGGGTCAAAAGGGATTTTTCAAAACTTGGGATGGGGAGGAGAGAGTAGAGTTGTTGGACGATGAAGGTGAATAGCAGCGCAGCTATGTATATATTGGGGCCCTCAATTTTCTTTTCAAAACTATAGATTGGCCTATCAAAAATTTAGATTTTTTTGTATTTTTTCCATTCTTGCCCCCCTTGAATTTTGATAGTAAAATTTGAAATAAAATATATTAAATGATGTTGTATTTATTTTTTCTTTCTAATAAATTTTACTTGACATTGGACCTCTTCTTATATGTCTAACTACATGGATTACAAGCAAGCAAAATATTCATTTGATTATTTGATTGTATATATATTATGCACCTACTATATATTTATATATAGACACACATACACGAGAATTTACATCTTATAGTATTAAAAATAAGTTTAATCAGTTTAATCATTAGATAGCCAAAAATTTATGAGCCAATACATTATAAATTTAAAATAATTTATTGCACCCACTGAACATCCTACCTCCACCACTAGGGGAAGTCTATGAAGGAAAGGGAGTACTCAGAAGAAGCATCATTTGGGATGGCATTTCGAAACTCCGACTGAACTAACGGTTGAATTCAAAATCATTTAGCTATCTAATGAGTTTTGTTAAGAAATCTAACTCATAAAGACTTGGTCCAAAATTGGGTTTAATCATAAAAAAATTGGGGAAAACGAAAAAAAAAAACTGCCTTTTCTTTTTCCTGTGTTTTTTTGTGCACTTTTTTTTTTATTTTTCCTTCAATTTTGCTTACCAAAGTTTGATGCTCAAATCTTTTACAGCATTTTTTTAACCTATGGATAATTTGGACAACTATAAGTACTCTCGTAAATTTTTTCAAATTTTAATTTCCATATTTTGTCAAAGATATTTTATGAATTTAGTCCTAAACGCAATAATTTCCATTTGAAGTTTAAAAACAGAACGGGTTCTTCTTTTTATATGTATTTTTCTATGCTATTTTATCTAAGCTTAAGGTTAGTAAAAAAGGAAAAAATAAAGAATTGAGAAACTTTATATTTATATATACATAAATATATTTAAATCTCTTTACTAGATTACCATAACATCATCTGATCTTCCAATTTTTGCTCATCAAGCCATGGGGTGAGAATGATCGATCTGTCAGATAATTAGTTAAATGAAATAAATTAAAATTGACTTTTACATGTGGACTTTTACACGTGGATAGGTTTTAGCATGAAATTGAAATAAAAGCAATCAAATTGAACATCAATTCAGTCAATTAGTTAATTAATTTTATCCATGTCCATATCAAACAAATTCAAATAGTAATATGTGGTTTATTGAAAAATAAAAGAAACCTATATAAGGATAATTTCATTTAATAAATCTGCACTGCTAGCAAAAAATACATCAGATGAAGTGTGACATTGATACATACAAATCTAAAATTTAATAGATATAACAGATCTAAACAATTAATACAAATAAAGATAACATTAGTACTCCAACATATTTCCATCTAGATGAATTATTGTAACCTAATAGATCTGTGCATGCCCTCTAATAGTTAGATTTGATTAAAAATTAATTCAAGTGTAAAGAGAAATTTAGATGTGATAATAATAAACAAAGAAATTATAGATTGAGAAACAAGATGTATAAAATCTAAGATTTCACAAAAAAAATGAAACAACTAATAAAAGTCTCACAAGGGCAAAATTTAGGAGAGAATAAAACTCTTACTTGAATAATCTAACAAAGAAAAAACTCATAGTAGAATATCCTAGGAGAGAAGAATTTCTCACTAAAAACACCCTAAAAGAGAATTTATTTAAATAATAAAAACTAAAAACTAGAAAGAGTCTCCCTTCCCTGAGGAAAGATCATATTTGTCTGGTCTCTTTCCTATGGGAGTGCTGAAGAAGATTTTGATAGGAGGAATTCTAGAGAGTGAGGAGAAAATAATTCTAAAGGGAAGGAGAAACATGTTAATAATTTAGAATCATATCGAAATTGAATTAAGAACTTCGTGTGAGCCAATATATCAATGTGTTAAACTGAACCATAACATAGTCAATCATTAAGGTCAATGTCTATATGCACATATGTATGTGCATATCAACATGTATATATGCATCATACAAATGTAGTAAATTACGGATATAACCACAGATTAAAAAATTAACTCAAACAAATTTTTTTGTATCCATAATAAATTGCACAAGCATGTAAAACTTTAGGCAGAAGAATAAATTATATACAATAAAGTACAATTAGTTTTGGGTTATCACAGAAATCAAAGATGTGAAATATAATTTGAATTGAATCATCAAATTATGAATTTGGTTTTACTGGAAATCAAATTGAAGTCGAATCCATTAAACTCGATTGACTGAATTAAATTTAATTCAATCAATTAACCAAATTGTTGTTCACCTATAGCGAGCCAACCAGCTGAAATCTTGATCCCTGACCCCTAACTTTAACCAAATCGCAGTTCAAATTTTGAAATATTAGTTTAGGGAAGGGACGAAAATCGAGAGAGAAAGAAATGTGGCATGGTAGTTTGTATATTTAATGTGGGTATAGGTCTTATGCCAAATAGCACAGACCATTGTCAACCAAATAGCTCGATTTACCAGATTCAATCTAATTCATTCAGTTAATCAAATTGTTGTTCACCCCGGTTGAAACTCTTGGACTCTGGCTCGTAACTTCGGTCAAATCATGGTTTGAATTTTGAAACATTGGTTTCAGATAGGGACAAGAGAGAAAGAAAGGTAACATTGGAGATCATAATGCCAAACAGCTCTAACTATTGTTATCCAAATAGCTCGATTTACTGGATTCTTTTAATTCATTTAATCAAATTGTTGCTCACCGCTAACAAAGCAATCAGTTGAAACTCTTGACCCCTGACTTTTAACTTGGGGCTAGTCATGGCCTGAATTTTGAAACACTGGTTTAAGTTCGGGATGAGAGAGAAAGAAAGTTTGTGTATTTAATTTGCATGTAAGTCATAATGCCAAATAGTTGGAACCATTATTAACCAAATAGTTTAATTTACCGGATTCAATTCAATTCATTTAGTTAACCAGATTGTTGCTCACACCTAGTGAGCCAGCTAGTTGAAACTCTTGACCTTTGACCCTTAACTTCGGTCAAATGACAGTTTGAATTTTTGAACATTGGTTTAGGGTAGAGATTAGAAAGAGAGGTGACAAGGTGGTTTGTATTTTTAATGTGGGTGTAGGTCATAAAGCCAAATAGCTCGGGCCATTTAGAAAATCCGAGAATAAGGTTTGTTTGGATAGGGTATTATTTGAAATATTATTTGGAATAATTACTGTAGCACTTTTTATGATGTGATGTATATGAGATAAAAATGTGAATGGAAATGTAAAAAGGTGGGTTGAAAAATGTGTTTATGATGCAAGCGAAATATTATTTGGGATAATTTTAGTATCCAAACAAATAGATTTATCATTCTGCCAACCTAAATATTCAGGCAAATCTTCAACTTTGAATGCATTCTTGAATACAATTATCTTTTGGCTATTGAATATATATATATATATATATATACATATCAGTCTCTAGGGTCATTTACCTCCAAGTTTAAGTAAGTTCATTTCTTATTTCACGTTATACTTCATCTTGTAACGAATATCATCTTTGTTTTATAATGTTCTTGTGCTGGTTCTCATTCTATTCGTAAATATCTAGACCTATCCTTTAGTTTGTCAAAACATCAAAGACTTTCTCTCCACATTCAAACATCAATTGAGGTATTTAGGGGGCGTTTGGTAAAAGGGTATCGGAATGAAGTAATGGAATAAACTCCATAATTGGTATTTGATTCACTGGTATGGGAATTGAAATTTTGGAATGATTTCTAAAAATTTAGCATCTCTCCATTCCCTAGTAAAATGGTGGGTTTTGTCGAAAACCCAAGTGTGATTCCAAAATCTTATAATTACATAATATTTAGTATAATTAATATTTATATATATTATATATATTATATATTTATATTTATATTTATATTTATATATATATTATAATATATACATATATAATATATTATAATTATAATATTTTATTATAATATTAGTATATTATATAAATATATATTATAATTATTTAGTTAAATATAATTATATTTATATAATATATATTATAAATTTATTAATATTATATAATAATATATTTATAATATATATGTATATTTATAAATGTATATTATATGTGCATATAATTATAATATATAGATGTATATAATATTAATAAATTATACAATTATAATTATATTTATTATTTTAAATATAATAATATATAATAATAACTATATCTAATTTTAATATGCATTATATTTATATAAAATATTAGTACAATTAAAATTTATATATTATATAATTATGATTATATATTATATTATAACATTTGTATAATTATAATTAATTATATATATAATATTTAATTTAATTAGTTACAAACTTATAATAATTATATTATTATATTATATAATTATATATTATAATTATTTAGTTAAATATAATTATACCTAGATAATATATATTATAAAATTATTAATATTATATAATAATATATTTATAATATATATATGTATATTTATAAATGTATATTATATGTGCATATAATTATAATATATACATGTATGTAATATTAATAAATTATATAATTATATTTATATTTATTATTTTAAATATAATAATATATAATAATAACTATATCTAATATTAATATGCATTATATTTATATAAAATATTAGTACAATTAAAATTTATATATTATATAATTATGATTATATATTTATATTATAACATTTGTATAATTATAATTAATTATATATATAATATTTAATTTAATTAGTTACAAACTTATAATAATGATATTATTATATTATATAATTATATATTATAATTATTTAGTTAAATATAATTATACCTAGATAATATATATTATAAAATTATTAATATTATATAATAATATATTTATAATATATATGTATATTTATAAATATATATTATATGTGCATATAATTATAATATGTACATGTATGTAATATTAATAAGTTATATAATTATAATTATAATTATTATTTTAAATATATAATATATAATATGTAATATATTTAATATGTAATATATATTATATTTATATAAAATATTAGTATAATTAATATTAGTATATATTATATAATTATAATTATATATTTATATTATAAAATTTGTATATTTATATTTAATTATATATATAATATTTAATTTAATTAGTTACGAACTTATAATAATAATATTATTAGTTATATGTATTATATAATGTATATTAATTTATGTAATATAATTAATATTATCAATTATACTAATAATTATACATGTTTACTAATAGAAATTATTAATTAGTTAGACTAAATTTACTAATACATTTATACTAATATATTTAATTAGTGAAAATTTCTTATATCCCATTTACAAAGAGCCAATAACTATCATTTACGATGTGGTTTATAATATATTTATTATATTCCATTCCGAAAGAGTCGACGAACCAAACATTAACTATAGTAATGATACACATTGCAGGTACTTGAACCAAACAAATGTATTGGAATGAATGATCTCATTCCAAACCCAGGATATCCGATTCCGAATACGAATCCGATTCCGATGTGCGAACCAAACGCCACCTTAATACATTCAATGATTCGAGTTTTGTCACGAATGTGTTCATGTACAACTTACTACAGTTCCAAAAAAAATTGATCGTACAATAACCAAATCAAATTCAACTATAAGATTAAATTTGTTTAGTAATCAAATGCAATTCAAATTTGCCTGTGTGAACAGATCGATATATTAGTAAATAAATATTTGATATATATGTGTGTGTCCATCCTATGCATATATAAGCTACACAAAATTAGATCCTCAAACCTATTGATTCCCTAACTGCCGCTCAAACCTCAAAAGCCCCTTCTTGTCATCCTGTGGCTCGGTCCTCCACTCAAATTCATTCAGGTCCCCATGCCTCAAAACCCTCATTCTCATCCTCAAAACCTTTTTACTCTTTTAGGATATGTTTGATACAACTAAAATCTGACGTCTGAATCCATTAATTTATTAAATTGTTAAGCATTAAATCTAATATATTTGAGCGCATATCACATTCAGTAATAAGTGAATAGCTTATCACTTAATTTTAGGAGGAAGTTTTGCCTAGAGAATTTAGTACCACTTAATTAATTCAATATTCAATTTTTTGTTATCAAACAGTTTGAATATGTTAAGATATGAATCCATTAAATTTAAGTGTTGAATTGAATTATCAAACAAGTACTTAAACTCCCTTAGATACTTGCACCGCAGGTAGGTTGGATATTTACCCTTTTTTCCAACTCTTTCTGCCTAACATCCCAATCTCAAGCCTTTATTTTCTTGTTATCTCTATCGTGCATGTGGAGGCAACAAGGCTAGAGTTTTTTGTCCCTGCGCCCCCCCCCCCCCCCCCCCCCTCCCCCTCCCTCCTTCCATTCTTATAACAGTTTCCTAACTATCACTCTTAAAATTTTCTTCAAACAAGTTTCCAAACTATCACTCTTAAATTTTCTTCAAATAAGTTCAGCCCTTTATTCTAAAAAAAAAAAAAAAGTTCTGGCCCTTTTAAACTTTTAAGGAGTCGAGTACTCTTACAATGTTAACCAACTGAGCTCGAACAATTCTTTGTGCTCGTAGAATAATCAACAAACTCTAACCTTTGTTTTGCATAACACTCGAACTAAGCATACTGTATGATGTGTTTATTAAACCAAACTTATATAACTGGCAACACTCACAAAACACATAAAACATGTAAACTAGAAAGCATGCCATGAGTATATTCGTGTCCAAGGAAAATAAGTGAAATAAAGAACACAAACACTAGTTACAACATACATTGAACCCATGCTCCGAGTTAAAGGGCTAACATTTCCTCCGATAAAGCAAGTAAAAACTACATGTGCCTGTGTCCCTTAAAGGGCTCACATTGGTGATCTAGACAGCAAGTAATAGGTACATCAAGGATTGGTCTCAAAGGGCTCACATCTCTCCATGGTAGAAAGTGAACATACGAGGCTAACTCCAATTGTAGGGATCATAAGAAAATGCAGCGAAAGCTTTAAGCAAATAATCCAAGATAACTATAACAATCACATATTCATTATCGCACCCCATTTTTTGAAATAAAAGAGAAATGGTGTTTACAAATGAATAGTAATTGAGTTGAAATTAAGAAGAATTTGGTGTCTACATTCATATCAATCAAGAGGTAATCAACATGTTGAATCGGTCCTACAAATCAAGTAATTACCACATCCCAAGAATACAAGGTTTTAGGTATGGTCCACCGAGCATAGGATTGGGCTAGAAAAGGCCCTAGAATATCAAAGATAGTCTAAAAACTTGCATCGCATGGAAGAGGATTGGATAAGAAAACTCTCTGTTTTCACTATTTCCTGCGTCTATATCAAGATTGAAAATCTGAGCCACACCAAGCATAAAAAAATGAGACAGGAAGGGAAGAAAAGAGAAAGGAAAGACCATCTGAAACTACACATACATTTTGTTAACAAAACTGTGAACTAATATCACATCAACAACTAAATATCCCCGTGCTCTTTCTGCACATTCAAAAACGTAAATGCACACACACATATGCTTATAGACGTAAACTTAGCTTCGGAAATGTACCGAAGGAGGTATATGCAATGACTGAATAAGGGTCAATTGGATAAAGAGGGTTCGGGAATGAGAAGATAGTTACAAGGCGGTTAATACAATGACAGTTGGGCAAATTCTGTTAGTTGCTGCCACTTGTAAATTTAGTTAGGAGCAGTTACTAACCAACTCAGGCATGTACGGAAATAGGCAATTGGTGATTTGTTGTAATTCTTACTTCTCCCATCAATTCATCAGCTCTATTCTCCCTAATTTCTTCTGATCCTTTCTCTTGTTTCCTTTCTTTCCCTTCTCTTTCCTTCTCCTTTTCTGGTTCTTGTTTCTTACTTAGATCATTTACAGTATAGCCATATAGAGTTGTAGCCACTGTTTAATGTTGGCAGAACAGTATAAAAAGCAATCAGTAGCTTTCTTAGTTGACAATGCCTTTTACCCCAAAAAATGCTTTCCCTTAAATCCCTTGCAGCTGTATAAAAATATCTACTTATTTGTCCAGAGTTAACTGGTGAAAAGTAAGAGAACACAGAATTTTGATACAAAGCAAAAATCACCAGAAGTATGACATAAGCAATAGATTTCTTCCCACTTTTTCTGTTCCTCATAAACAAACGAAACTATCTTAATAACTAAATAGCTTCCCCGGAAGAAAATCACCTGAAATAATGTAACCCAGCTTAACTCAGCACAAAATCATCTGATATTATTTGGACAGCAAGCAAAAGATATGCAACCCCCAAGTTCAAAGAATATATATTCAAATACAAACTACAAATAACAGTTTTCCTTTTAGACCAATAAAGGTAAAAGAGGCTACACATCTCAAAACTCCTATATTGCCCCATGAAGAATTGCAAGTTACAGAGAACCACCATATCTTTAAAGACCTGTTTAAATTGATCCCCTACCCTCTTTTCAGATATAATTGACAAAAGCACCTGAAAGAACACTGGGCTATAACAAAAGAAACCGCAGCATAAAAGGGCAATTGAGATATTAAATGACAACATCAGGCATCCAATTCAAGCTAAATTTTCAAGCAAAATATCAAATTTCATTTGTTCTGTAATACAAAAATGAAGAAAACAAACAGGTTCACCATCGAGTACACAATACTGTCATGCAATTAGTCAACTTTCAAGGGCACAATATATCAGCAACTGTCATAAAATCCTAAAGAATCGATGGATACATCATTTTCACCCGCTTTGATAGATGATTTGATAAGCCACATGATGGGCAATCACTACAAGGCAATCTAAATAATTTCACATATTCTTTTTTTATTTTAACCCATTTACTAAATAATTCAACATATTCAAGTAGAAGATAATCCATGAGGAAAAGCAAAACTACCAAAAGGCATTGGTTTCTGATATTTCCACCACCTACCAGCACAGAAGGGTATATTTTAAGGAAGATTGTTTGGAGGGGAAGACAGAAAAGATGTGAAATTAGCTTCAATTCTTCTAAGGAGCAAGTATTGAATATCATACTTTTCACATGTTATAGACAACTGAAAAGTTCGACCACCAATAACTACACTCTTCAACAGTAAGCATACAACATAAACATGAGATCGACATTAACAACTCTCCAAATGCTTGTTTAAACTATTTGGCAGGATAAGGTCACCATTATTTAGTGTCATCTGTCCTCAAGTATCAATGCACAAAATCTTATTGCTATTACATTGTCCTATCAGCTAAAACTAGCTACAGCTAAATGATGCTTACATAATGCCTTCCGTAAAAAAGAACCGGTAGACCTATTCTGGGGTTGCAATGCTACATCATGCAGTTAGATACAAAAAAGAATGAATCTACAGTTAGAAATCAGTACCAGCATCCACAAACTGTTCTAGCTGTTGGTAGGCGAAAACTGGAAGAACAGGATTAACTTCCTCCCTTTTTGTGTCCAATTTATTATCATGATCTGTATTCTCAATCTTCATCATGAATGTAATTGTTCAATAAAATGCATAACTCTTCAGATAATGGATCATGTTTATCTCCTGCAACAAACCTGTATGCCCTATTGTTCACATGAACCAAAACTGTACCCAGCGAGCACCTTTGCCCCACTTTTCTTGCTCAACAATATCATATTGGCAGCGGTCAGACCATAACCACCAGAGGCATACATGTTAGAATGCCAGCAAAATATCCAGCACTACTAGATGGCTCCAATTCAAGAATATGAGCTAAAGCACCCAGCCCCAACCTCCCTATTACCAGAGGTTCCTACAACCGCTCAAGATTGCACTCCATGCACTAGCGCTAGGCTTTTACTGTACAAGGTATTTTGTTGATAAAATCCCATTGCACTATCAAACTTTCCAGATCGAGCTAACAAAGTCCACAAGACACGAATAATGTTCTACCCCCAATTTCAACACCATATTCTTGTATCACATTCTCAAAGACAGACAAGCCCTCATCAAACCAATCCCCCATGGCTACATGCAGATAACAGAGAAAGGCTTGTTACTAAGTTGGGCTTGAGACCCTGAGTTCCATTTTGGCATGTAAAGCTAAAGCATCACGAGGAAGGCGTTCATAACCATATGCTGCAATCATAGCGCTCCATGACACAAGTTTTTTTGGGGCATGTATTCAAAAGCTTTTCTTGAAGCCCCTATCGCCCCACATTGGAATACATATCCAAAATAGCAGTTCCAACAGCGACCTCAAAAGCTAAGCCATGTCGAATAGCAATACCATGAGCAGACTTGATACGTTTAGATCTGCAAAAAGAGAGCAGGCTTCAATAAGATTCAACATGGTAACTGTGTTAAGATTTTCTTCATTCAGCCTCATCTCTCGGAAAACAGCAATTGCTTCACCAGGCATGTCCCAGTAAGTGAATGCTGCAATCATTGTGCTCCAAGTGACTGCATCTCGGTGCTTCATCTGACTAAACTGTTTCCATGCAAGACTAATGCAATTGCATTTTGCATACGTATCAATTAAAGAATTTTTGACCAACTCATTTGATTCATAACCTTGTCTAAGTACTTTGGAATGAATCAACTTGCATTGATATGGTAACATAAGATACTTGCATACTTGAAGCAGATTGACAAGGGTTACTTCATCAGCTTCAACTCCTGCCCTTCTCATTGAATCAAATAACAACAGGGCTTCAGAATGCTTCTCACTTTGAACATATCCAGATAGTAGAGAATTCCATGATACCACATTCTTTTGACTCATCTCGCTGAAGGCTTTAAAAGCAGATTCAACATCATCACACTTGGAATAGAAAATCAACCAACGAGTTTCCTACAAACAAGTCACATTTCAGGCCTCTAGAAATCGCAAAGCCATGGACCAAATTTCCCATTTCAACGTTCCGTAAATTGGCACATGCTTTGAGTATAGTTACAGTTATAGGCCCATCCACTTCAATGTGAAACTCAGATACCATTTGCCGGAACAACTCTAAAGCAACTCTGGCTTCACTGTTTTGCACATACCAGCCAATTATTACGCTCCAAGAGATTACATCTCTATGATGCATTTCATCGAAGAGCTTCCGAGCAAACTCCATCCTGATGTCTGCATACATACATAAAAGGGAGTTTTGAACTGAAGAGATGGCCCAAAACCCGCTACGAATAATATACCCGTGAAGTATTGCCCATCATCAAATAACTGGTGTTCACGACATGCCACAAATCACAAGCACCAAAGTGGATATGTTAGGTTTGAATCCTGTAATTTTGGCCTGGAAAAACAAGCCTAACCCCTGCTCAAAAGCACGTTGATCAAGGTGTCCATGAATGATTATGTTCCAAGAAACTGAATCGCTGTTCCTCATGCGATCAAAAACATTATTTGCACAACCCAGGGCTCCAGATTTCACGTAAAAGTCAATAATAGAATTGCCCAAGGAAGTGAATGAATCAAGTCCCTGTTTAAGCAAAGATGTATGAATGGACTTGCCATAATCAAAAGATATCGCGGAACATGCTTTGAGAATGGGAGGGAAGACAGAAGGATCAGTCAATTGAACTCCTGCCTCCCGCAATTCACGGTGACAGGAAAGAACCTCTTGCCATCTCCCAGTAGCTGCTAAGTTCTTGATCTTTGAAAAACAGCTGGGGAGTCTTGAAACTGATGAAATGATTGGCAAGCGCACAGCCATGAATCACTTGCATTATAAGGGCTGCAGGCTCAATAGCTAAAAGATTCAATAGTTAGGTAACTCTACTCCTTCCAGCCAATAGCAAAACATCACAAATCTATGGTAGCATGGACCTCATAAGTCCTTGCTTTCCACAATGAAGCAACCGATATGTGCATTCTTGGTGACCTCCTGAAACGCAATTTGGCATCCTTTATTTGCAAATGTTACAGCTTCCAGAAATAGCTACACTAAATCCAGATTCAGAAGGAAAAAAAAAAAGATAGTTAACAGCATATAACAAGAAGGGCCCGACAAGTTGTCAACATCTTAAAAGCCCAGCAGATATAAAAAGAATTCATAAATTGCTTGTGAAATACATGAAACTAAGAAGAATCCATTAAGGTAAACAAAATCATAAAGCCCACTAAAGGCATGACCTTTGAATTTTTATCCAAATTCAGGTAAATACAGAATTAATCACATTGAAAAAAACAACCCCCTTAATCTAAAGAACAATTTTTACAGTATATCACTTCCTAAATTCCACTACCAATATACGATACAAAAAAAAAAAAAATCCAATGAAACAAATACAAAAAAAAAAAAAGAAGAATAAACCCAATGAGAATCTTGGCATAAACAATTACAAAGAGAACCAAGTTTCATACTATTCTGCTTCTATTACCAGAGAGAAGGAAAAAACCCATAGGGATAGTTATCCAGCAGCTATCATTCACTTCAGTTCTCCACTTTACAAGAGGAAAAAGTTGTTTTGCTCGGACCAAACAAACAAACCATATGAACTTGAGAAGGAAACAAAGAAAACAATGAAATTTTGCTAGAGGGGTTTTACCTGCGACGGAGGCTTCTTCCTGGGAAATGGTCGTAACTCAGAAGAAAGAGCGCCGGCAGTGGCTGTTATAAGAAGCGGCTAGTAACGCCGCTTTGAAATTACGATGATTTTTTTTTTTGCGACGTTGCTGTAGTTGAAGGTTTCCTATTAAAATGGGCTTTCTGGATAAGAAATTCATGAGGAAAATTTTGAAGCACTTGGTGATATTGGGGAATTTCTTTTCTTTTATAATACTCAAAATCAAGTTTTTTACTATGAAGTGGTCTGTCAATTTTAATAAAATAAGTTGTGTTTATGTTTAGTACTAGGTAGTCTGGCTAATTCCTTAGATTAGATTATGGATGAAAAAAAAAGCACAAATGGTATCTAATAAGTAGCTTCTTTCAAATATGCCTGCTACGAATGTAAGGATTTTCTTTTTTTTTTTTTATTGAAATGTTACTCGCGGCGGACTAACAACAACATATGTGTTCGGATAATAAATTATTTGAAATTGTTTTTCTAAAAAAATACTATAACAATTTTTTCATGTGATGTATGTAAAATAAAAAATAATTTAAAAGTATATTTATAATACAAGTAAATAAATTTGTGCAAATATCCCTACTCAACAAAAACACTCAAGCTCAATGCAAGAATAAAGAAACCTAAATCAATCAACAATACGTAACTATTTCATTGCTACTAGCCATATTTACAAGAACTTACGTTATAAGGGAAGGAATGTAATAACAAGTTTCTAAGTTGTGCCAATGAAACGTTACAACAACTTACAAATATGCTCTCTCCTATCCTATGAATATGCCTGACTAATACAAGACATAAATGGAATCTGATCGAGTTCAAAGAGGACAAAAATGCAGAGACGACCCCAACTGGTGGAGCTTAGGAAAGTCATTCCCTTCTGTTTAACCAAATAGGGATGAAATTATACCACGAAATGGGTAATAGCTACAAGAAGCTCTTCCCAAGGCTAGATTAAAATTAACCATGCCACTGCAAGGCAAAAATGGCAGCACCACAGTAGCAATAATAGCCAGAGATTCCCAAATTTAGCCACAAACAGTTCTATGTGTGCCAAAGCTGCTGCACAACTACTGCGTTCTGCCAAAATATCCCCAATTGGTTTCAATGAAAGAACTAATGGGAATTCTGCTTTATGTCTACTGTCCAAACATTACACAGATTTCGCTGTTTTTCTGTGTGGACTTTCTATTGCAAATGTTTCCCCAAACGATCTAGCTTAGTGCACCATCACTTGGATACTCTCTTCCTTTCTCTTTGCTTATTTTCAGAGCAGTAGAATAAAATCACATATCGTGTCATTTGCTTTGTTCATCCTCATATCCAGATGCCTTCCCTGTTCTACCAATTAAAAAGGGCTCTGAAAAAGAGTCACTGCTATGGATTTCAAGACCTTGATATGATCGAGCTGCAAAAAACTCAGCTCCAGATTTGGCATCTCTTCTTGATAACAGCTCAGTGTCCTTGCTCTGCAGCAGCAAAGCCTTCTCAGTGACATTTACCAGGGAAAGAACTGCATCCTTTTCCTCCTTCCCCTCTGATAGGACCAAAAATTCAAAGGGGCCATTAAATGAGCACAGCCAAGAAAGAAGCGAGACATTTCAAATTAACAGTCACCAGAATAAAGCTACATTTGTCCATTGATGGATCAAATGAGGAAAAAAAAATCTGGTTTCCAGAATAAACATATCAGCTCAACTTTATAGGAACGACTTATCATATTATGAACCATTACATGACTTTAAGTTATGAACAGTCACACAAAGAGGGCTAATAGATTATTTGATCCAAATTGTATACTTAAGCAGAAAATAACCCATCATGAATGATGAGATTTAAAAAACAACGCTGAACAGGAAACAAAAAAGCAAACATGACGACAAAGAGAATTATATATGTTTGTGTGCGTACACTTATATATATACACACAGAACATCGCAAGCACATTGATGATTACTCAAGTACATCATCAATAACTATCAACACACAAGCATGGAAATAGAAGCATAGCCTTAAAGACTTTAGATAGTTCACCAATTGGCTCATGTGAGCTATATGATAACACAAGCCTTAATTCTGTGTCATCTCCCATCAAGCATCCATGCAAAACACAAGGACCTTGTTTTTATTGTTAATTAAATGAGCCTCAAAAGATGTCTTGAACATCACCCTAGAATGGGGATAAAACTGGGTTCATCAGTGCAATATTATATCATGGAACTATGCAAGAAAGAGAGACACCTATTCTCAAAATTGGAATTGCAATATAAGTAAATCAAATTCTTATTTGGTTGTCTAGCTTCACAAGAGGGCTAATTCCTCTGATTGGTACCAGTAGAATATTCAATGAGCTCAGAGCTAATGAAGTTGCATAAATTCTATATAATGGTGCACATAAGGTCATAAGGTCAGCTGAACAAGAAATTGCCTCACTTGTCATTGTTTAAGTATGAATTTAGAAGAGCTCTATAGCCTAAAACAAATACCTGGTTCCAATGTTTTTAAAGGAGATTTTTTGAGACCTCAAGATAACAGAAGATACCTTGCAATTTAAAATCTTCAACATATCCACCCTGAAAGAAAGAAAAACGTGATTCTGTCTCATCTTCTACTTCTGCAGGCTGGGAAGCAATCACATCCTGAAATTCCATTGAGTAAGCTCCGGTCCACTGACTGCCCCTGTAATAGCGGTTTAACAAGAATTGATCATCTAGTATTTATAACAAGTTCAAAGGATAATATTATCATTATCAATCCCCAAGCCTGTCGAATTGGTAGAGTCTAGGCTCGAATAATCACCAAATCCAATACCAAAAAGGCATTTTATTTACTTACAGCAGGACTATTTAGAGTGTAAAGGAAGACTTCCAGACCTCAGCCGAATGATCTATTACTATCTTCTGCCCTGAGGTCTGGATAAATTTTCTTTATTCAAAAATTAAATAAACTTCAAATCACATAGCAGTGTATCAAAACCATGACAACTGAATGTGAATCAACATATAATCTTAACAACGTCTGCAGACAAATGAGGACAGAATTAAGATGACACGATACAATATTCACAGTTCAGGCACTGAATAATCTAAACTTAAGAAGAGGAAAAAACAAAAAAAAAGACAAAGTGGATGGCAAGAGACAAGGACTAAAATAGAAACACAAGGGAACTCTAGCTTGCAGAGAGGTTATAGATCAACCAATCAAGGATCTGAAAAATACAACCACATTTCATCAACAGGTTTACGTGTATTCCTCTTACAAAGTACTACTAGTTATTTTTCAGGTTTTCTGCTCCTATGACAAAGCTAATTCAATTCAATATTGCCTTTCAGCATATATTGTAACAGAGAAATGAAACTTGATGATCTTATAGCCCCAAACTCAATATCTGAAAATAGATAATTGCAAAGCTCAACAATATCCATGACAATAACATTAGAAACTTGAAGATTCATGAATAATGTGGGTAATAAAAGCAGCATTAGAACCAAAACTAGGCTGATGAAATGTAGCAAGGTAAGCATAGATGACAAAAGCAGCATTAGAACCATAAAATCTTCAATGCATGTGAACCAAACACATCTGAACTTCTAAGTAGGTCTAAGGGAGTCCAATTGCTTCTAAGTAAAAGCAAGGCACTTTTTGAAAAGCTCCAAGTTTGAGCTTCAGGTAGAGTTACCTTTAGCCAAAAATCATTTTATCACTACAAAAAGAACTTTACCAAATCTTTTACACAACATGGACACTTTGTGCAACCAGAAATCAATGTAAAACTTAAAGCTAGTTCAAAATTTTCCTGATAAATAATTTCTGAACCTCAGACGAGGTTAGACACTATAATTATTATGATAGAGGAGTAATATCACACACAGTTTTCCAAAAATGACTTCCCTTCATTTATTTAGCTACCTTGCACACCTCTTGGACATCAAATTGCATAGTACTACTGATTATAACAGTATACCACTAAAGGAATTAAAATGAAGCCTATAATCACTATTGATCCCTTCATGAACTTATTCCAGAAAAGTTGTTGAACCTCTAACATGCAGCACAATTCCTAATTGCTCAGGAAAAGAAAATGTAATAAAAAAAAAGTATAAAGACAAAATCCATTTCTGCAACTTGCATTATTTCCATGAAATGCAAAACCACCCATTAGTGAACAGACATCAAATGAAATTGATAATGCCATGCAATTTATATAAGATATCCACTTAGATGTGCTTTAGGTACAATCGGGAAATTATAGAGCGTCCACAAATTTCAACCACATAAAAAACTTTACACTCATAGTTAAAATGGTATTTACCTGTTGAAAGCTATCAAAGCTTCAAAAGGAGTGATTATAGGAGCTAAAAACTCCTTGCTATCCAAAAGAGCCGTTTGAGCGCAGGATACATAGATGAAAACATCACACTGCATATGCACCAGAGATTTGAAAAATTCTCAAAAGTTAAAAGTTGTAAAGAAAATCTGTCCACAGAAACAATGTTTACCTCAGGAAAATTAGCTAATTTTGCAGGATTTGGCTTTCCCATAAGAAAGGTATATGCCTTTTTCCCAGCTCTAGTCACGAGTTCTGTCATTTGATGAATCATGTCTAGATAACCAGCTGCATCAATAATTTTACCAGAAAAACTTCAGTCTGTATCTTAAACATGACGACAAACTAAAAAGGTCAAACAAAATGATGTGCATTGGCAGTACATTCTATCAAGCCTGAAGAGAATATTTATTATCTAACCATAAGCTCAGCAAATGTTCAATAAACTACTAATTTTCAGAAGATTTCAATTGATTTGCAAATGCATACGACCAAATTGGCTTTCAATATGAATTAAGGAGCAACATTTGTGGTCTTTACTCAGAGCAGATGACACTATTGCATATGAATTATAATTCTACATATTTAGAATAAAAAAGTCTAACTACGGCAAAAGTCAGAAAAGCATTGATCCGTGATGGAAGAGGCAAGTGCATATTAATAAAACTGTTGCACAAGAACTTACCAACTCCAAGAGTTCCAACCAAGATCCCAACCATGTTTGCATCCTTCGCTTTTTCAACTAGATAATACCTAATTATTCATGCAGTTGGTTGCACATGGGACAAAAGAATGATTATAATACGTCAATGCATATCACATCTTATATATAAAAGTTACTAATTTGCTGAAATAAATTAGCATCATTATGTGCTTGACAAGTATAATACCTGCGCTTAAGAATTTTTGCCTGCTGAGATACATCAGTCTTCAAGCAACCTTCAATTGCATCATATCTGACTAGAAACAACAGGTAAGAAATCAACAAACATTATTGCATAGCCAAGTGAAAGAGCATGAGAAAGCAAAAGCGGTAGCTGAAAAGAACAAAACAAGGAAAATCAATTGACAATGTCAAACCAATTTGAATTGGCGAGCTTCATGCTTATAACAAAACTAAGACAACAAGCAACACTGAAGAGAATGGCAATGCCAAAAATTGCACCCCTGCACTTACCTATTTCACAACTATTAAATGTTAATATGAAGTTTGTGAAAGCCGAGTTGTCTAAACCAATCCAGAACAGCAAATAATCCTCCATCCTGTGTCCCTCAGGTAAACTCCAACCCAAACCACCTAGTCTAAATTTTGTATCAGTCTTCTGAGAAGAATCTTCATTGTTATCCTGCTCGCCATTCAACATTAAATGTCGATTTTCCAATTTCATAGATGCGGATGGAGTTATAACTGAATTAGTAACATTAGCAAAATGTATCTGAAATCCTGAGTTGGAGTCATGAAACCTCATTGCTTCAACATTTAGTGCCTCTTTTATATCCGGCATTCCATGAGCATATTCTAGCCCAAAAAGAACCTGCAATATCAGCGAAATTCAAGTCAGCAATTATGTAACTTAGACAATATGTGTTACAAGCCAAAATAAAACTATCACCTAAAGCCCTGGAGTGAGAAAATTGCAAACAAAAATTTGTGTAAAAAAAGGCAAAAACAACCACATGATAGTATATGCAGTACTTTCCAACTTACAAGAACAGGCTTGCCACTTTTTACGCCATAATTGTATAAACTTTCAGCACAATTAGATGCCTTAAGAGGAGCCTTGCCGAAAACACAAAAAGCTGGAATTGCGGTTGTCCTGCCAAAACATATTATAGAAACCCAAAAATTAGAAACAAATGGAAAAAAAAAATTTTGTTTCCCACCAAATTTTCTACTTGCAAACTCAACAAGGCAATTTAAAACCAGAAAACTTGATACCAAAACATGTTCAAACTTATACATGACAGTATGTATGCATCATCGTTGATACTTATTTCCTTGAATCAAGTAAATAGCAACCTCAAAGAATCAGGAACCACTTGGGATATTCTGTACTTGAAATAAATCTATAGGTACATAAATTGCCAAAAAAAAATGGAAATGAGGCCTCAAGGGTTCATCAAAAAGCAAGTTTCCAACACATTTGCAAATGTGATTGCTCCATTTTTAAGCCTGAGAGTAATTGGGACCAAGGGAAAAAAGGAGGTAAATACTAAAAGACATAATGTGTAACATTTACTGTTCAAATGCACGTTAACAGACAAACTGACACACCAAGATACTCCCCGACTTCCATTTCAGCACTGGTTGAGGCCTGTTTCTTCGCATTCAACAACATAATACATGCGAAAGAAGCAATAAGAGCGTTTCACCATGGAAGCTAGGACCAATTGACTCCATACAACTTCAAAAAACCAAAAGAAAAAAAAAACAGAGAGTACACTTTTACCAAATTCTACTAGTTCATATAGCAACCAACTCCAAAACCGAAAAAGCCAAAATTCCAAAACTTTCAAAAGCAGCAATAACAAGTAACAATAACCCTTAATACACTATCTTCAAATTAAGTAGTACCTCATACACTAAAGGTTGTACCCTTCCGACCATTTCCTCAAACTAAACCAAATTAATTAACACTAAACAGCTCCTTAATCAAAATTACAAACATAGTTACTATTAAACACATAATCAACACACTCACGGGCTGAGGCAAGTGTGGCCGTAATGAATAACGCAATCAGCTTTCACATGAGCAGCTCCGACCTCGTCCACGCAGCAGCTGCCGTAGGCGGTGTCGGCCATCACGTACAACTTAGCCGTTGCACGTGACTCGTCGGAATTCTGAAGAAGACGGTGGAGCTCTCGCCGGAGAGCACTCACGACTTTCCTTGAATCTTTCAGGAGCTCATCTGGAAACTACAAATAAAATAAATAAATAAATACATAAAATCTCAATTAATAATTTTAGGAATTATTCATTAGTTTTTTGACATTTTTTATTGTTAATAAACCTGTAAGGCGACTCTGGAGAAGTTATGGCCGTGAATGAAGTCGGCGACGCGGGTAATTTCGTAATAATTTTCAAAATCCATGACTGAAGAATACGGTGCGGAGGCGGAGGCGGAGGCGGAGGCGATGGCCTATACGTACGTCGCCGTTCTGAAGAAATTATGGAGACGAGGGAAATGGAAGAGCATAATTGAGTGGGCCGAGTGATAACAATTGAACGTGTTGTGTCTTTGGGCTGGCCCAAATAACCGTTCTGGACTTTAATGTTTCAAGAGGTGGCCTAATCCATATGTCTAACATCTATCTATCTATCTAATCTAACAATGGAAAAGCGAGAGTTGCATGAATGAATACTAAGAGAGTGTCTCCGTTGGTTATTTTGATATTGGTTGAAATGTTCAGGTTATTGCGGTCCATTTGCATTAGTCTCTTGCCAGTTCTTCATGTCATTAGGATTAGCCTTAGTAGTTGTTCATTTTTCGGTGATGCCATTTCCTATTTCTCGCTTCCTCAGCACTCACACCGGAAGATCCATGTTATAGTTGTGTGGTTCCTTTGTAATTTATTTGTTCTTTGTTCCTTTTTGTTTGTGTCCTTCTTGCTCCTTGCCATCCACAGAAATGGCCCACCTGCATATTCATGAGTATTACTTTAGCCTTGGGTGTCTCTTATTTTTCAGTTATGCCATTCATTGTTTTCTTAGTTCAGGATGTATGCTTTAGTCGCTTGGTTGCTTTGTAATTTTGTTGTTTTCTGACCCTGATTTTTGTTTACTTATTGTTCTCGTTTGTGGACCAGACAGATGGGTCGCTTTTTCTTTCTATGCTTCTGCCAAGGTCGGCTCTTTTTCATTGGAAAATTCCCGTTTTTACTCTACCTTTTTTTTCGCACTGCTACTGTTGCTTTTGCTCTAGCACTAGCATTAAATGTTGAATGCCCTTTCAAGCACCAATTGTCTCTAAACGACCTGCTCTTGTGTACTTTGGATTTGCTTTTGTCATTTCTAGACCTATCACAGATATGACCGTCCACACATTTTTCTCCTTAATTATGATGCTTGTTGCTTTTTTTGCCCATTTTTTTATACCCTTTTACTAAATACCAGATTTCTTTTACATTCTTTTCCGCCTTCAAGCTTTCCATTCATATTGCATTCTATTCTGATGTGCTTCTTCTTCTTACAATTTTCTTTCCTTTCCAAAAGCTTGTTCTTCAGGTCAGTTGCATTTTTATTGTACATATATTATATTTATTCTTTTACATTTTTACTTCTTTTATTCATGCTTTTGTACTGTTTTTTTTCCTTTTCCTCTGTCCTTTGTGTTTCATGTCTTATGTGCTCTACGGCCATTCCCTTATGTTTTTTATCTGCTCCCTGAACAGGAAATAAGTACTGTAATTAATTGTTTTACGATTGCACAATTTTGTTAAGATTTCTATCATCGATAACACTTAAAAAACATGCCATGTGATGTGCCCTCTGTATCAAACACTTACCTTCACCTTATATATATGTATATGTATTGCATTTTTAACGCTGTAGTTTTTTTTTTTTAGGTTTTGTATTGTGTTGGTCCTTTTGCTCTTATTAACCTTGCTAGTTTGCACAGGTAATGCACTTTCTTTTATTCTTTTTTCGGTCAGTTACAATCTTACATGTTTTTACCCATTGTTGTTTCAGCTTTTCCTTTTATTTCACCGTTTATATAGTGCATATGTTGTTCATTTTTATGCTTCTGATTTTCCTTTCGTTACTATTTTGTCCTTTGTGATTATCATGCACTTATTTTTTTGATTTGTCTTTGCTTTCTATGTTCTATGAATGTAATCGGTTTATTTGAATAGATTTTTTAAAAATTAAACATAATTTGCTGTTGATTGTGTCTGTATACTTTGCTTGTCTTATTTTTGGACTTTTTTAGCACTCATGGGTCAGAAAAGAAAATTTGTCTCTGATGATGATCGTCGGCTAGAGAAAAATCGTCGCGCAAGAGAAATATACGCAGCCTTGCTTGATGCCAAAAAAGCTGAAATTGCAGTTAAAAAACACCAAGCATGCCTTAAATCTAAATTAACTGCTTTATCGTCATCCTCGAATTCCGTTGAGAACATGGAATTGAATACGATTATTGCTCAATCCATAGTGCAATCAAATGCATTTATTCTAGATGCTGCTACTTCTGTTTTACAAACTCATCAAAACGTTGATGAAGATGTTGCTTTGCATGCTATTTGTACATTTTTTTAGTTATATATATAATATTAATCATAAACACAATTTTACTCCTATTTAAATACCTTATTGTATCAGCTTCTTCGTCTGTTTTGAATGTCCTAGTGAATAGTAAAGCCTTGCCTAATAGTCAATCAGGTAATTATGCTATAACATAATATGATTATATATATATATATATATGATAGTAATTTTTTTGCTATTCATTGTCTATATCTATAAATCTTTTCTATTAATCTCTATACTTTGTTTCCATACTTGCTGACTATATCTCTAATATGAGACCACCAACTGAAATGCATGATGTGCCAAACATGGGATCAACAGCTGTTGGTAGTCTTTTTAAAACGATGACATTCGTTTATTATACCATCTTTTGTGTTTAAACTATCCTGTTTATTAGTTCTCTTCATGACGTCTTTTTCCTCCCTCTATATTTCGTTTAATATTTATAGAATCTATAGCTCATACTGCCAAATATAGCACAAACTTTCTCAAATACCATGTCACCTCCCATTGATATTATTCCTAGTGCAACACTATTCATCTATTATGTACCTTTTTAGAATTTTCTTTTAATTAATTATATATTTCCTTTAACATCAATAGGTCATTGTCATAGACAACAAAATAAATCTCACCTAATAGACCAAATACCCACTAAGCTAAATATTTTACCCAAAGTTGAGGATTGTGTATACTGTAGTGCAAAGCGTTTCTATTTAGAACCCCCTAGATTTTATTGTTGTATTAATGAAGTTCAATTGGCACTTACTAAAATGCCTTCAGAATTAGTCAAATTATACAAAAGTAATAATGAAGAGGCAAATTAATTTCATCAGTGCATTAGGAGTTGTAACATGTTTGCATTTACATCTCTTGGAGTGCATTACAACAAAGAACTCAACAGAAAAAATAGAGGAATTTATACATTTAGAGTTCAAGGTCAGATGTACCATTTTATAAATCCATTGACTCCTTCACATGGCCAGCCTCCTTCAAATATTCAGTTATATTTCTTCAACACAGATCATGAAACTTCTACTAAATTTAAGAAGTCTATTATAGACTAACTTCAGAGAATATTGGATTACAATCCATATTCTGCATTATTTTGCCACTTAACAGGTGTTTCAAATGTCAATGAGTATAAATTTTTTTTTTAAAAATCAGACATAGTTGTGGATCAGAGAGTATTCAATGTACCAACAGTATCGCAGGTAGCTGCAGTTTGGTTTAAGAATGATAATAATATTGGAGACACATCTCGTCATATACAGGTTTATACAAAATCCGAGAATATGCAAATTATAAAGCAATATTTTGGCTGTTTTGGTGCTTTGCAATATCCACTTATATTTGCAAATGGAGAGACAGGATGACATGAAGGAATATAGAGATTTATAAAAGGTATTGATGACATTGTTGGCCATACCACATATATTGGTAAAAATATGAATTTCAATACTTGTGAAGATCCGCAGTAGCTTGTTATGGCAAAGAATAAAGGTTAGTTTTTAAGTAGTTCTTTTATTCTATATTTGGAAAATTTATGCTATATTTTATAGTTCAATGTGTAGATATTGACATTTTACTTCTTCCTTTTTTTTGTGCAGCATTAAAACATAAGAAGACCAAAAAGTGGACAACAGTTTCTTGCCACAAATATTATGCATATGAGTTTGGATGCGGCAATTTGACAAATCTTTTTTGCTTCATGTTACAAGATTATTTCAACAATATGCAGTGGATACATGTGTTAAAATAGAATCAGCATGTTTGAATTTTCATTGAAACAAACAACAACACATTCAAATAAAAATATATCAAGGAATCCTAGACAGTATCACAACTGGTGAGGCATCGGCTTTAAATATAGGAAAACAAATTGTCTTGCAGGCATCATTTATCAAAAGTCCTAGGGATATGAGAAAAAGATACCTTGGTGCAATAGCTCTTGTTCAGTATTTTAGGAAACCAGATATATTCTTAACCATGACCTGCAATTTGGCATGGTCAGAAATTAAAGAATATTTGCTTGATTAAGAAGAAGCACATAATAGGCCTGACCTCACAGCACGTATTTTTAGAGCAAAATTTGAAATGTTAAAAGATGACATTATTAAGCGAAGTTTATTTGGCAAGGTTATTGCATATGCCTATGTTATAGAATTTCAAAAGCGAGGATTGCCACACGCTCACTTTTTTACTATTCTTGATAAAGATTCAAAATTATATTCACTCGAAACTTATGATAAGATAGTTTCCACAAAGTTGCCCAATCCTACTGTCTCTAAGTATCTGCATGACTTAGTTGTCAATCATATGTTTCATGACCCTTGTGGATACTTCAATCCAAACAGCCCATGCGTGAAGCAAAATGGCAGATGCAAGAGTAACTATCTAAAACCCTTCTCAGAATTCACGAAGCATGGAAAAAATTTATATCCTATATATAAGCGTCCAAATAATAGTAGAAAAGTGCTTGTTTGGGATCATGAATTGGACAATTATTGGGTAGTTTCATATAATCCATATATAATAGCAACATATGATTGTCATGTAAATATTGAAATTTGCTCAACAATTGAGAATATCAAATATTTGTACAAGTACATTTACAAAGGCCATCTAAGGATTTTATATCAGTTAGCTGCACAGCAAACTGATGGAGTTGTTAATGAGATTAAGAACTTCAAATCCAGAAGATGGATTTGTGCTCCAGAAGATCTTTGGTGAATTTATGCACTTGATTTAAATCAAATTTATCCAGCAGTTATGACTTTGCAATTGCATCTAGAAGGGCAACAATCATTAGCATTCAATGAAAATGATGAGCTTAAAAACATTGCTGCAGTGAGAGATCACCAAGGACAATGTTGACTAAATTCTTCCATATGAATAGGTCAAATGCAAAAGCAAAATCGCTACAATGACTATACAAGAAATTTTCGCAGCACTTTAAATCAGATAAAAAAGATAGAATTTGGAAAGAAAAACGACAAAGACAATTAGTGGGAAGAATCGTCTTAGCTCATCCTCTTCAAGGTGAAAGATACTTTCTTAGAATACTTCTAATGCATGTTAAAGTACCAACATCATTTGATGATCTTAAACGTGTCTCTAATATAACTGCATCGACATTTAGAGAAGCAGCACAATTGCATGATTTGCTTAAAAACAATGATGAAGTAGATGCATATTTTGGAGAAGCAGTTGCTTATCAAATGCCACATACTATGCACCAACTCCTTGCTATTGTTCTTGTACATTGTGCATCATGTAACCCAATTAAACTCTGGAAAAAGTATGAAGTAGGGCTGTCAGAAGATATTAGCCACAATAGCAGCTTAACAGTAGTGCAAATTACGTGAAAAATGTTTCAGCAAATTAATAGACACTTACAATGCATAGGCAAATCAATCGCTGAATTCAGTATTGTTCAAGATATTTTGCAGAACTTTGGCTTGGATTCTGATATTAGAGAAATCGATATTAAGATGAATATAAAGATACCAGATGAAGATCTTGCTTCAATTTCATTGTTGAACAAAGAACAAAAGCATGCTTATGAAAGAATAATGATTCAAATTAATCAAAACAAGTCAGGTGCTTTTTTTATTGATGGTCCTGGAGGCACTGGAAAATCATTTGTATATCGAGCTTTGCTAGTCACAATTAGATTGAGAGTTGACATAGCACTAGCTACTGCATCGTCTAGTGTTACAGCCTCAATTTTGCCAGTCATACAGCTTATTTGCATTTCAAAATTTCTATCCATGATAGTGAAAATAACAGCTACAATGTCAGCAAACAAAGTGCAACTACACTGTTAATAAAGCAAGCAAAGTTTATCATTTAGGATGAGACAACCATGGCAAAGAAATATATAATTGAGTCCCTTGACAGATTGCTAAAAGATACTTCCTCTGTCCCAATTATTTAATCATGTTTAAGGAATTCAACTTTTTAAGAATAGTGATTTGATTGTGAAATTTGTGCTTCTCTTTCCAATTTTACTCCCATAAATTCAAAAATTTAAATTTGAATGTTAACATATATATGATTAGAAAAAAGGACTATATTGAAAAGAAAGACTAAAAGGTGCTTTGACTTTTTCAACATAACAAATGTTTTGGGACATCCAATGAAAAATATGACACTTTCAATGAAACAAAGGAAGTATTATGAATTCAAAAACAATTTTTGGAGGTAAAAGTATAGTTTTTGGGGGTGATTTTAGGCAGACACTGCCAATAATAACAAAAGGTTTCAAAGAAGATTACATATCTGCCGGTCTTATTAGCTCATACGTTTGGAACCATATTGAAAAATTCAAATTGGTTGAAAATATGTGCGCTCATCTTGATAAATCATATTCTAACTTTTTACTTAATGTTGGTACTGGTACTACTCCTTCTTTTGATAATAATAAAATAATGCTTTTGCATTCTCTGCTTATCCCATTTATTGATGAGACTACTTCATTGCAGAACTTAATTGATGTTGTTTTTCTTGTTTTGAATTGTTTTGGAATTAATTCTTTTGAAATGCTTAATAGAGCAGTGTTAACAACAAAAAATGATTTTGTAGATGAAAATAAATAACTTGTTGATTGCGAAATTTACAGGACATGAAATCAAATATATTAGTTTCGATGAAATAATAGATCAAGCTAAACAATCAAAACATGAAGATTTTCTGCACACATTACATCCTCCTATCTTACCTTCACATGAGCAAATTTTGAAACCATATTGTTCGATAATGTTACTTCACAATTTAAATCCAACAGAGGGTCGATGTAATGGCACAAGATTGATATGTCTTTCAGTCACTAAACATGTTATATATGCTAGAATAGTAGTAGGTAACTTTGCTGGCAAGAAAGTTTTCATTTCTAGAATTTGTCTACACTGTTGTGATAATCAGGTCTATCCTATTTCATTTAAAAGATCTCAATTTTTAGTTAGATTATGTTTTGTTATGACAATAAACAAAGCGCAGGGCCAAACACTAGATTTTGTTGGTTTGTATTTAAAAGAACCCCTTTCTTTTCATGGTCAGCTATATGTAGTTTTATTTAGAGCTAAGACTGCAGCAAATGTCAAAGTATTGATATGCCCTTCAACACCACAATCTCAAGATTGTGCGACTAGAAATATTGTTTATCATGAAATATTACAACTTTGCTTAATGTCTTAGCTAATGCACATATCAATTCTATTTCGTTGTTCACTTTTTCAGGATTTCTGATTTGATCGTCCTATGTTATTTTTATTTCTATTAATGTTTTAATTTTCTATTTCCTTTTTCCTATAAGGTATCTAATATATTTTAATCATTTCATTTTAGTGATGCTATTTGTTCCCTATTTATGCTAATTTTGTAACGTTTCATTTGTTGTCTTCTAGACATTATTATATGCTATTTGAGTTCAATAAATTTTTCTTAGAACAATCAATAGTTATTAACTCTAATTACCTTTTTTTTACCCATAATCCATCCATTTTATTTCCATCTCATCTTTTTCATTATACCAATTACTATTTTATTCTGTATTCTAGAAAAAAAGTTGCTTATTAAATAAAAAGTTTCAGCGTGCTAAAAGTCTATTGTCCTTTAATTACTATACAAAAAGAAACTATCAATTTAATATACTTCAGTCCTTTTTAATGATTTTATTATGCCTATTTTCATAAAATTTAAACAAATTTCATATTATGACTATATATTGAGTTTTTTCTAACTGTTTTATCACCAATTTTTATACTTCTTATTTACTAATTATATCGCAGATGGATGACAAATACATTCCTTTCAAGAGTCTACAAAGCAAAGCAACGTGATTGATTTGCAAAGGTATATTTGATCGAAAATTCTCGTGTGATGATAACTCCCTTGAAGCGAACAAAAATTATTCAAATGCTATTTGTGGATGATGAGGTATTTTATATATTCTTTTGCTTCTATAAAATCACGCACACTACTTCTAAAAAATTACAAATTTAAATGCATTATTAACCAGAATGATGTATTTATTCTTATATATACATAATGAAACAATTTAGGGCGTTATTTATGAATCTGATATAGATTCAATTACAGACATATTTGTCCTTGAAAAATGCTACTATATAGGCAATCCTTATGCTGCTTTTGTTCCTGATCTTAAAAATCAGTTTGGAACCATTTCACTTCAGCTCACTTTTACCAAAACTACTTTGATCAAAGAACACAATGCTCAGCTCCCTATGCCAGTACATGCTTGTTATTCCTTGACATCATTTTGGCAACTTGATTAATTTCACGGAAAAGAAGTAGAAAATTTCAGTATGAAAATTAACTTATACATTTCATTTATTCACTTATTATCATCAATTGTACTTAATTAGAGGCTTATCTTTCTCCTCAATTTTAGATATCATGTGTACTGTTATTCAAGCATTGCCTCAACGAATTATACTGGGAGAAAAATCATCAATTATCTAAGAATTTGTTATTGTCAATCAAGAGTAAGAATTTTTTTTACCTCTGTTCAGCTATTATTATATTCCTTATTTTAACTATTATTACTAACTTAATTATTTGTTATAAAAGATGTCGACCAATGGTGCTTACACTATGGGATTTTTTTGTTGACTATGAAGGAACTGAACACATAAACATTCTGCATAACTATCCAGTTGTTGTTCTTCTTAGGTCTAAACTTGCAACTTACTATGGTAACAGAAGCATTTGTCTTGCATTTTTAGTGCTACTCATTCTCCCAAAATAACTAATATAATTTCATCAAGCATATCTTTATACACTAAAAATAGTACCAACATTCTCTTGGATCCACTTTTCCCACAAACAGCATCTCTAGCTACATGGTACAGTTATTTTGTCGCCTTTTTTGCATTTACACTGCAATAAAAAAATTAGTATAATTAGACGATGCTTTTTTGCTTTTTTCTTGGTTTTTCTTCCGCTCAAGATTCAAGAAAACAAAGACTACATTGAGAAAATCACAGCTTAAAAACTTTATGAAAAATCAAAGGAAACAATAGTGGCTCCGTCTCAGCAAGATATTCGGCAAATATTGCAAATCCTCAGCTCAATTTTTCTAGTATAAAAGCTATGCTTATTTACACCTTGTTACATTCACACCTTTATTTCATATCATATGCTAAATTAATACAAACTGCTTTTATTCTATGCAAACAAAAGATTTTTGGATCAAAGGAAAGTTCAAAATTACTAACGATAAGTAGAGATTTTACACTCCAAATTGTTCAAAATGTACATATTCCATAGGAGCAGCAATGGATATGTCATTTACATGCAACAATTGTAACAAGCAACAATAATGACCTATTCCAAGGTTACTAATTCTAATCCTCTGCAGGCCAAAAGTTTTTGTACAAATTGACAATGATTCCGACACACTAGATGCATTTGTCCAAGATTCATATGCGAAAAAGTTGCTAGGCATGACAGCTGATGAACTGTATCGAAAGCTCAACACTATAATATTCCTTATTATATGCTACCATCAATATTTTTTTTTTGTCATAAAAAATGCAATAATTTTAAAAAAATCATTAACTTAATCTCTTTGCTACAATTATGGGAAGGAAGCATCCCAATAGCTGATATCAATACCGGGCTTAGCAATGAAGTCATGCATTGTTAAATGAGAATTGCTACTAGCCGCAACAAAGAACAGGCATCTACTATTTATTTCCTTTCTACTATTGTTCAGATTATTGAAAATCACATGAACCTGCCACATCAACCGCACATCCAAGGTCCAACATCACCTTTGCTCACACCACCTTCAACAACATTCATCAGTCCTCATACAGAGTTGCAAGTTACTGATACACCCATGTCCACAACTGTTGAATCCACAGAAATAGTAGATAAAACAATAGCGGTAGCAACTTCCTCAGCAAAGCTTAAACTTGATTTTGAAGACAACAAAGACAGCAAACAGGTTAAACATCTTTGATGCATTCTGACTTCACCATTGCTACCTTCTTTTGTCACTTCCAATGTTTCGTTTTTCACTCAAACAACTGTAATCCATACCAACTGCCTTAATTCTTTTTTTGTAACAAAATCTAGGACCGAAGTCATTTTACTGTTGTACACTTCTTTACTACTTTGGATATGATAATAAGTCATAGCAACAAGTAGTCTCATAGCAGAGATGTGAGGACTCACAATTTTCTCATTTTAAACTCCAAATTCTAGTTTATTTAATTATTTATTTGGCCAAATATTCCGAATATTTTTC